>PVLA01017939.1:0-15859 GCA_004027455.1 Hydrochoerus hydrochaeris | reverse complement strand
TTAATTGTACTGCTATATTCAATACTGTGTTTTGATAAGTTTTATAACATTCTGTATTTCCTTTGATTTTGCTATATCTGATTGAAAGAATAACAATTGTGAAGAAAATGAGATATACTGTGGTACCTATTACTGTTATCCCAGTATACTGCTGTGAAGTCCTGTACCAATTTCACTGTCTCAATTGGCTTTGTTCTGTCTTGTTCTGTTGTATTTTACTACCTTCAAAATAATTTTTAAAAATTTTAAAAAGATAAGAAAGTAACAAAATAACTCCAAAAACTTCCAACTCCATCAAAGCTGATCCGTGGAGAATGGATGGGGAGAAACTCAAAAACAAAGCAACAGCATTATATAAGGTGATTAAAAAGTAAATAACAAAACAGATCAGTAAGGTACTGAGCAAACTAAAACAGGATATAACAAACAGATAATGGACTTAAAAAGCAAAAGGAGGAAAAGGAAGTGCTCTAAAGAATATAACTGCATGTATGTTTAAGGGTGTAGGGTTGATAACCATGTTGTAAGTTTTTGTTGGATCATTGAACAGAACTGTTTGCAGCCTCACTGTTTGAATGACCACTTTGTATGCTTTCATTTTGTAAGTTGAACAACTATATCTAAGAAGACAATATGTAATTTGTGTACTAGTGATTTCTTACTGTTTATTTTTTTGAAATTCTGTATTGTTTCTATCCTTTTTTCCTGTTTTGCTTTTTTTCTCTTTAAATAAAATTAAAAAAATAAAAACTTCTTTGCAATTAAAAAAAGATACTTACCATAATCTACTGATTATTCTACTAACCTCCACTGTGCATTTTGTACTTCACAATAAAATGCATTTTGTTTGTTTTCTCAGGAAAAAAAAAGGCGGGGAAAAGCCCTTCAGACACACTGACATTCTAGCAATGGAAGTTTTACTCCAAAGAAGTGTGGAAAATGTAAACATGAAGTAATATAAGAACCAAAATAGGATGAAAATGTTTTTAGCAGTCATAGTAAAGTTGCATATAAATACTACTTTAATCTCTTTGTATGGAAAAAACTAAGTCTCAGTAACAGAGAGTAATGGGAGAGAGATATATAATGCAGATTAAAAAATACATCAGGTAAGTTTTCATTACTAATTAAAGCAAATAAAAGCATGTGAGTATATGGCCCAATTGTCTGCAAAAATAGATTTTATTTATTGAATGAGACATAAGTCTATTAGACAAACTGCAAAGTGAGAGTGGAAGTATAATATAACACTCTATATCTGGCTCTATCTTAAAAGATACTTAGTTTTATTATAAATTTACTATACTGACAGCTTGCCCTAGATAAAATTGATAGATTCTGCTATCCTGGGTCTTAGCGATCTGTAACATAACATCTGCCAAACTTGGTACTGGACCCAGAGAAACAACTTATCTCTCCAAGAGTAACTTCTATGTTCTCTTTCCCCATCTGGAGATAAATCTCCCAATCCCTTTTAGTGCATGTGCCAAGTCCTCTCCAGCCTGAAGACTCCATAACCACCCAAGTGCTCTGCCCCCAGTAAATCTTTCTGTTTCCTATTTTGTTCAGGCAGATGCTCTTTCAAATCAGCTGTTGATATGTCATTTTGCACACCTCCCAAACTTCTCCCCGAGCCCAACCTGACAAAGGTAGCTTCACTTCTTTGTTCTCACTGAAAGCCCCCACTACACTCCTTTGCAGCTCTCCTGTGACTGTATTAAAGGCCTTTCTACTCTTTGTCTCTCATTATTTCTTAAGTGCTGCCTCAGATTGAATGCCAAAAATAGTCAATCAAAAATTATGTAACCCCAAGGACAATACTGTATTTCAATAAGCACAGTGAAAGACTGCATAATAGGTATAGTTATTCTTGTTCCTAGGTAGAAAGCTGTATGTACTATAACCTGTGTTGAGTTCTATCTTCTCTTACAACAGCTGCAGATCTTTCTTCATGGTGTGTAAGTCCTCTCTTCTCTATTTCATCATTAAAACTAAAGTGTTTCCAAAAAGTATTATAGTAGAATACAATTATATCAACTTTTTCTCTAACTTTATCTTCATTCTTATAATTATACATTTAGAGTGGTCATTGTTTATATGTGTATGTATATATATATATATATACACATTTGATAAACAATATAAAATATTTTAATGAAATATATATGAAAGATATTTTAGTATAGTTCCTTAGGAAATAACCAAATCTGCTAATTTGAAAGAAATTTTATACATAACAATAATTGAACTCATTGCTACTGAAATAAAATAAGCCCATACTAGATAAAAAGGCATAGTAAAATTATTAGCATAGTAAATATTTATTATGCATATTAGAAATTCAAATTACAGTCATGTCCTTTATTTATGAATCAACTACTCCTCATGACATGCTCACTTATGTCTGACAGAATAAAAGAGGTGAGGAAATGTTTCACCTAACCAAAGAAATCAATGTTCCACAAATAAATATACATTATCTAGAGAAGAGAAAATAGTCATGATGACTAAATCAGATATACAAAAATTGGAAACTCTTTCCTTAGACCTGCCATAGCTTTAACCTACTACTACAAGGCATTTCATGGTCCAGTCAGCCAAAATAAAAGCTCTTTGAATTCTGCAGAGTGCTCAGGCTATGAAATATCCCACCTCTGATACAGCTTCTAAGTGAGTCACTTGTTTATAGACCATTCCTGCATTAATTTCTCCATCATTCATTCATTCTACCAACATTCATTGAACTAACTCACTGCCAGTTTAAGAAATTAAGAGTGATCCCTACATGAAATGGAGAAATGTCCATTCTACCAGCCAATTCACTGGGAAAACCTCTGCTGGAGATGGTGGCTCTCCCCGAAGATGCAACACAGGAGTGGCCTTTAGGACTACACAGGACTCCCATCCCAGCACAGAAAGAGCCTGGGGAAGATGAGTTATTTCCATGCTGTCTGCAGAAACTACATCTAATATTGCTACACTTTCAGGATTAGAAACTGAATCTTGTAGGACTCACTGGGCTTGTATAGTTAAAATATTCTGCTAAAGGTTAATATGGATAAGGGATACCTGAGTATCATATAGCTGGTTCAGATGGTTTAAGAATGAGATTTAGCAAAACTCCTTTTGTAATTGAATTTTCTAAACTCAAACATGACATAATCCTGAATGAATTTTTCAAAATTAGTATGGATGTTGATGGAATACACAGAAACTTAAAGATATGTTCTACACTTGGGGGGAAGTACCACAAGATGATAACACTTTCCCTGTCTTAGTTATTTTTCTGTCTCTGAGATGCAATACCAGACACCCACAAGTTAAGGGAGGAAAAATTCATTTCAGCACACAGTTTATAAAGATTTCAGCTCATAATCAGCTGGCTGCAAGCCAGATCAGCACAGCCAAAGGCAACATAGAGCAAAAACAGTTCATGACATAGTAGGCAGTAAACAGCAAGCAACAGCAGCAACAATAAGCCTGCCTTCCCTCTCTCCCTTTATATTCCATTCAGCCTCTAAGCCTAATGATTGGTACCACCCATACCCAGGTTGGGGCTCCCATTATCCACACCCAGAACTATGCTAATTCTAATTAGTGGACTAACTTAGTACCACATACCCTTAACCAAAGTATCATATGCCCTAGATCAAGCCAGCTCCAAATAATAACTTCCAAATATCAATACTACATCTGTTAGAAATACTTTTAAAATTACAATAAAATTCTTTCATAATCTATCCTTTTAAAGTGTATTAAAATAAAACTTCAATTTAATGGTACAAGTGTATTATAATATATTAATTATGAAAATGATAGTGGAAGTATTAACATTTAATACAGTTTCTAACTGTGATCTCGAGAAAAACATAAGAAATATGAAGCTTTTTTTCACAAGTACAGGTATCTGAAGTACAATGTCAAATACTGCCTTTGAACATAAGCACCATAATGCATACTATATGAAAGTTTAAATTTCAGTTCAGTATAATAGTTATTGGGCTTTTAATTTGCAAGTTGCACATTGACCAGAAATTAGAAATTAACAAAAAAAAATCTGAGAATTCATATCTTTGCATTTTTCTGGGTAAAGTGACTCTTGAAAGCTTTGAACATTTTGAACATGTAAACTAAGTATTTCAACTAAATGCACTGGACAACGTCCTTATTATCACCACTCCTATGCCATGACTTTTTAAGCAATTAAATATTCTGGTTCCGAGGGGGATGAAGAATACCAACCAAACCTGCCCATGTATCTACTAGTTTGATGTCATCTTGTACTGAATTGTCACTCATTGGAGAATAGCTCTTGGATGGATATATGGACTGCTTCAA
Organism: Hydrochoerus hydrochaeris; assembly: GCA_004027455.1. Classification (NCBI taxonomy): domain Eukaryota; kingdom Metazoa; phylum Chordata; class Mammalia; order Rodentia; family Hydrochaeridae; genus Hydrochoerus; species Hydrochoerus hydrochaeris. The sequence goes on along the minus strand of PVLA01017939.1, from coordinate 11,521 downwards.
CAATTACTCTCCCAGAGAAAAATACCTGACATGGTCCAGCTAGCAAGATGTTTTTGTATTCTAAATTCTTCTAAGTAAATCAGACAAAAACATTTGCTCAGACTGTTTGTTTGAACTTAAAAAATATCTGGTGGATATTTCCATAGCCAATTTCAAGCTTTTAATTTATTCTTCAGATACAAAATGAAAGATTTTTTCTATTTAGTGCATACCAATTGTATTTACATCATAGTATTTTCTCATAAATTATATAGAAGCAACTTCTTTTTAAAAACTCAATGTTCTCAAAATACTGATTGAGTTTTACAAAGATGTAGGTTTTAGATTAATCATGAAGGCACCCACCAGAGCAGGCCCAGCACTGTGGGACATTGTTATTCGAGGAGGCCCACAGAGCTGGCAGTTGGTGAGCACTGCACTTTAGTACATAAGCACACAGAACAGAAGTAGGTAGCAGAACCACCATTTTATTTCAGAGTTCAGGGCAAACCACAGCAGAACAGTCCTGGGTTGCTTCACTCCCAAAGTCCTAGAGAAAATGTAGGAAAAAGCCATCCAGTCACAGTGGACTTCTGACAGCTGGGAAGCAGAATGAAAGAAATTCTGATGAGAGAGAGGAGCTGGGACCAAACAGATTCTGCTCCAGTGACTTCCTTGGCTCAACAGTGCACACAAGCAAGCAGGAATGACCTGGGGTGGGACAAGGACACACCTATAACACTACAACTAGTGAATAAAAGGAGCTCCTGGTATGAAACAAAGGAAGCTGTGCAAGGTTCAAAAGAAGCCAAATATTCATGGATCTGGGAGCCACCCTGGGCTCTCCCTACATAAGGGTACCACAGCAACTGTAAGAGTCCTGTAGAGACAAACATAATAGGAGAAATAATGCAAACTTGTAATTTACAATTGGTTCTACTATATAACTATAGAATTACTACTATGATCTGAACTACAAAACCAATAAACTGAACTTAATGCTATTGTTATTGCTATCTATAGTACTTTAGGTAGAATCTCATATCTATTTTAATCAGTTGTCCTCCCTTCTGTAACAACACTAGGAAGCTCTGGGGTAATAATTTCACCACAGCCCAACACCAAAGGACTGGGAACTGACCCAAACAGATACCACCATCCCACTCTTAATTAATTGAGAAGATAGGATCTTAGGACAGACACAAACCAAGAACCTCCTACAAGCAGAAGACATTCCTGAAGAACAGACTTTTCCTACAGAGACTTTGATATTAGTCATACAGGTACTTACTACTAAAACTCACAAGGATCAATGCAGAAATTGGAACAAAAGTGTTTTGAAATACAAAATGACAACATGCAGCAGCAAGATGCAATTTTAGACCTCCAATTAACACAGAACAAGTCCAGCAGTCAAAGACATAGAGAAAATTGGAAGACACACTTGAAATTTCTGAAATGATAGCAACTAAAGTAAAGAACAAATACATGAAGCTACAGAAAAAAATAATCAGAAATTGTCTTTCAAGAGAAATGAGATTGCATCTAAGAAGGCCAATTGATAGATAGCATGATAGTGAGCCTCTCTGAGAAAAACAACTAAGATGTTAGAATCTAACATCATGGAGAAGACCAGATGAAAGGAGAGGAATTCTCATGATCCAGGAAGAAACTGAGGAAAAAAAAAAAAGAAGCATGGTTGGAGTTGGGCTGGAGTTGGGCATGCTCCAGTCATTGTTGTACTGGGTGCGTCTTAGAGTAGGGTGATTCACAATTGACCTGAGGTCACATCCCTGCTGAGAGCGGAGGTTGGTGAGCTTGAGACCCTTGGCAGGAAGAGGCACTACAACAGGGAGTGGAACTTGTGAACTGAGCTACAGGAACTTTGGTGAGTGCTGGGAACTGGGCTCCCCAGAGCAGGATGAATGGCTAGACAACATATTGGAGTTGGGCAGGACAGGCTTTAATCAACAGCTGAGGTGGCATCAGTTGGCAGCTCCTGGCCCAAAGTGGATTGGTGGGATCTGCTTGGGCTGGGCCATGCCACTGGTTGGGACCCAATAGCCAGGGAAGAAGCTGTCCTGAACCTGTGACATCTGCAGGGCACACACAAACATATTGAAGACACTCACTGGTTGACTGTCTAAAACTGGAGGGGCTGGCCCACATTGCCCCTGCATGCACCTGAAAGATCAACAGCAAACTGGAGAGGGCAGCAATCTCCTAGCCAGTACACTGCAGAAAAACTATAAGCGATACAAAAAGGTCCCAGGACCTCCACCATTCACTTGTCTGAAAGAAACCAGAAACATGACAAGACAGAGAAACAACAAAAAGCCTCCAACCACTGACCCAGGGAAAATAAGTCCAGGAGAAGTAAATACAGAGGAGATTGAAGACAGCAAACATGCAATATCAGACATGGCCTCATCAGAAATAAAGAAATACTTCTGTGACCTCATTGATAAATTTAAATCTGAAATTCTAACTCAGGTGAAGCAAGATATAAGAAGATTAATAAAAGAAATGCTGTGTACTCCTCAAGAAGACACAAATGGAAGAATGGACGAACCCAGAGAAAGGAAAGAAGCCTTTGATGAAGAATATAAACACAATCTAGAACACATGAAACAGATGCAAAGAGAATATCAGGAAATTAAAAACTCCATTGAAAGCTGGAAAAACTTCTTAACAGAAACTAAAGACAGACTTTCAAAACTTGAAGATAGATTTGCAATGTATGATCAAGAAAGGATCTCTTAAAAATAACAAGGAACCAGGAAGCAATGATACAAAGGTTAGAAGATGACAAGAGGATTTATAATTTAAGAATAAAAAATGTGAATGAAGAAGCAGGGACAAATACAAATGAAATTAAAAGGCTATTCACAGAAATAATTAAGGAAAACTTCCTAAGCATAGGACACAGAAGTGATGCTCAGATATATTAGGCATGCAGAACTCCAGCCAGCTACAACCAAAACAGATCTATACCCAGACATATAATAATCAGGATCCCAGAAATCTATCACAAGAACAGAATATTAAAAGTGGTCAGAGAAAAAAAAAACAGATTACCTATAAAGGAAAACTCATCAAAATCACAGCAGACTTCTCAATGCAAACCATCAAATCAAGAAGAGATTGGAGCACAATATTCCAAGCCCTGAAAGAAAATAACCACCAACCCAGATTGATGTACCCTGAAAAACTGACTCTCAAAATTAATGGAGAGACAAGATATTTCCATGATGAAGAGGAAATGAGGGAGTTTATGCCCACCAATCCAACCCTGGAAAGAATATTGAAGGACATTCTAGAGAGAGAGAAAAAAAAATCACCATGATTCCAGGAACAATGGCAGAAATGCCTCAATCAAAGGGGCAGATGGTGTAATGAAGAAAAGTAAAAAACAATGACAGAAAAATAGCGTAGCAGAGATGAGGCAGAGAAGATTGGCTATATCGCTGTTTGTCTTCACTGATTTTATTCAAATCTGGTATGCTTGAGAGTATCACATCTGAGAGTAGAGGAAACTACTTTGAAGATGACAAGACTCAATAGGATACCCATTCTGGTTTGATTATTAACTGCCCTTGAAGTCCTATAATGTCTCCAATGTTTGGTTTTTATTAATAGTGCTATGTACTGCTAAGTTTAATTATACTATGCCTGACAATATAGACAATTTTATTGAAAATAATAAGAGACATTATAGTAACTACCATAGATCACCTAGTATTGTGGCTTTATATATCCTTCTCATTTCATGTTTCTCTAGGAATTTGTATTGTTGACTTGTTTTGATTTGTTTTTCCCTCTAATACAGAAAGGCTAGGTATACATGTAAAGACATATACATGTGTAGAACTTCTAAACAGTTTATGAAAATTGATTATAGTTATTGTAAAAAAGGAGAGCAAAAGAAAATATTTTAAAGGATATAACTGCATGTATGTTTAAGTGTTTAGGATTGATAACCATATTACTAAGTTTTTGTTGGATAGATGAACAGAACTGATTGCAGTCTCACTGTTTAAATGTTTACTTTGTATGCTTTACTTTTGTAACTTGAACAACTACTTCTAAGAAGAAAAAAATGTAATTATCAACTAGTGGTTTCTTACTGTTTTTTTAATTTTGTATTATTTCTACTCTCTTTCTCTTTCATTTTTTTATAAAAACATAGAGCACATACCTGTATGTTCTGCACTTGGAGGCTGAGGCAGGAAAATTTGATTCCAGTGTAGGCATGTTAGTGAGACTCTGTCTCAAAATAAAAAAGAAGTGGGGTGGGTGGGAATGTAGGTTAGTGTAAAGATCCTGAGTTCAGTCTCTGGAAAAAAAAGGGCATCAAGTATAATGATGAATGATATAAATTTACAAGTAAGTTTTTAAATTTTATAGAAGCATTTGGCAGGAACATACTTTACCATTATAGTTTAAGAAGTACTAGTGAATAGAAATAAAATATCTTGGAAATGGAACTATATGTATCTTCCAGTTAGAATATACTGTCATTTTGAAGAACACTAATTCAAGTTTGGTTATCTTTCAATGTGCAAGTTTTGGTCTAGTGGTATAAAAGTTTATAACAATTAGCCTTAAAAAAAGAAAAAAGAAATGACAACCAAAATTAAGGAATTGCTTAGCATATCTGAGAAGACACAGATAAAAAAAACAGAGGAGCACAGGAATATGATGGAAATCTTGAATGAACAAAATAGCAAAGAAATAGAATGCATGAAACAGATTTGGACAGATATCAAGTAAATTAAAAATTCCATTGAGAACTGAAAAAAATTTTTGACTGAAACTCAAGACATACTTTCAGGCCTTGAAGCCAGGCTTGAGGCTAGAGGTCATTAAAGTAAAGATCTCTTAAAAATAACAAGGGACCAGGAAATAACAATTCAACAGCTAAATACAAAGAAAAATGATAGAAGTGTAATAACTGTCAATGAAAAAGCAGAAGTCAACAAAGTGGTTATTTGCAGAATAGAATGTTTCCTAAGCATAGGAACTAAATCTGACATGCAGGTATATATTAGCTAAGATAATTATACTACTAATTTCTATTAGTTCATTGAAAAGAAAGTTTGTACTTACATTGTTTGATCAAATTTTCTTGCCTACATCTTTTGCTATGAGTGACTACTTTAAAGATAACAATACTCAATGTAGTAACAATTGTTAATCTTCTATTATCTTGCTTTGAAATCTATATTACTCACTTTATTGTTTTTTCTTCTTTAAAATATAAAAAAAGGAGAAATTGACATCTAAAATGTTATCAACTGAGGATCAGTACAAGTTCCCACATCTAGAAGCCAAGATCAACTCCATACACATTATAAATCCTTCTGCAAACTTGGCAGGGTTACACAGCACATTTTTGGGATTCAATATTCACACTACTATAGAACTGGTAACACCAGAGAAATGATACTGTTTTTCTTTTTCTTTGTTTATTTGAATGATTTTCCTTTGTCAATCTGGTTGGTGTGGGGATTTTTAGAATTTTTTTTTGTTTTTTTACCTTGATTTTCATTTTGTTCTGTTCATTGTGTTCTGTTCATCTTTCTATACTTCCTCAACTATTTCTCTTGATTTTATGATACCTTCATGTGAGTGAACATAGTTCCCTATCCTTCTGGTTCACTTCAATATTCTTTCGCTTTCTCCTTAATTGCTTCTTTTCTGTGCTTTCCTCCAGTTTCTCAAAACTTGCATGATTATCCCTTGCCTTCAGTCTTGCTTCTACTGTATTTCTACTCATTCATCTCTCATTTGTTTCCATATCACAGTGAAATACTTCCCAAAGATGATGAAATGTATCTCCCAAGGGGAACTCACTGCATACAAGTTCTTGGTATACTTTGGATCTTGTTATATAACTGTAGAGCTTAACCCCTATGATTTAAAGTATAAATTAATAGTTACCACAGTTTGTCAGTTTCTAGGTTGAACTTCATGCTATTGTTATTGTTAATTGCACTGCTTTAGCCAGGATGTCATACATGTTTTAATCAGTTTTCTCATACAAAAACACTGTGCTTTTCTGAGATCATAACCATTACCACAGTCTCATATCAAAGGATGTGGTTCTGAGCCAAATATATAGCAACTGCTCATGCTTAATAAATCATGAAAGTAGGTTCTTGATATAGACAAACACAAAGCACCAAAGACACCTAGAAGACATCTGTGTATTTCACACTTCCTAAGGAAGCTTTGACAGTAGTGATAAAGCTACACACCATTATAAATCTACAATCATCAATACAGAAACCAAAGCAAAATAAAACTGGAAAACTGAAAATGACAAGACAAAGAAGCAAAATGCAACCCCAGAACTCCTGCCTACCCAGGACAACTCCAGAGCACAATGATACAGAAAAAATTGGAAATTATACACTGAAACTTTCTGACATGAATTCAGAAGTGAAAAAACCAAATGGAGGTGCCAATAGGAAAAAAAATCTTTCTCAAAAAGAAAGAAAGAATCAAATCAAAAAACATGCCTAGCAAAAAAAGAGTAGACATAGATTTAAAATAAATAGAAGAGCTAAAGAAAATGTTGGAAATCATGAATTCCCAATGTAAGAAAGAAATGGAAGCTATGAAACAGGTCCAAACAGATATATAGGAGATTAAAACTTCCACTGAAGTTATACAGAACATAATGAAAGAAGGCAGATAGAATATCAGATCTGCAAGATAGGATTGCATTTAGCGACTATGAAAAGAAAGAGATCTTATGAATAGCAATGGATCATGAAAAATCAGTCCAACAGCTGGAAAATCAATAAAAGAACAACAATATAAGTTTGAGAAGACTCAATGAGAAAGCCTAAGATAGTGCAAACACCACAAAACTCCCCTGCACTCTTCTTTACCCAAGCAAGGGTAAAGAATTTAACATAAGAATAAATGAGGCATATAGAACTCCAAATATCCATGACCAAAATCTGCATGCATGCACACACACACACACACACACATATGTCAAGATCCTAGTATTCCAGCACAAAAAGGATTAAAAATAGAGAAAAGAAGCAAGTAACCTATAAATACAAAACCCATTAGAACCACAGTAGATGTCTTAACACATACCCTGAAATCAAAGAGAAAATGGAATGAAGTATTTCAACCCTTAATGTAAAGCAACCTCCATCCCAGATTGATGTACAATGCAAAACTATCTTTCAAATTCAGTGGAGAAATAAGACACTTCCATGACAAAGAACAACTGTAGAAATTCAAAACCAGCTCCCCTAAATTCTCTGAAGGATATTTTAGAAAGATATAATGAGGACCACAATTCCATGAACACCAATAAAACGAAGACATGTATCACTATCACTTGAAGACATAGATTTTGGTAAAGACTTCATGAACAAAATCTCAACTGCATAGAAAATACTACAAAGAATGAACAACAGGGACCCTATCTTATTAAAAAGTTTTATCCAGTAAAAGAAAACCCGAAAGAGTGAAATGACAACCCACAGAATGGGAAAATATCATAGCTAGTTATTCCTTAGATAGAAAGTTAATATCTAGAACATATGCCAACTTGAAAAAAAATCAAATTTAAAGACCAAAGCCAAAACTTGGTTTCTGAGATGAATACACATTTCTCAGTGTATTCTCAGAAATAAAAATGGTAAATAAATATATGAAAAATATGTTTAATATCACTGCTCATTTGAGAGATGCAAATTAAAACAACCCTGAGATTCCTTTTCATTCCAGCAAGAAAGGCTACCATAAAGATGTGAACCATTAACAAATGCTAGAGGAGCTGTGGGGAGAATAGAACACTTCTCTACTTTTATTGGGAGTCTAAACTGATACAACCATTGTGTAAGTGAGTCTGGATGTTCCTCAAAAAACTAGGGTTAGAAGTTCTATTCTACCAACTAACCCCTTTTGAACATTTTCTTGAAGAATTAAAAACATCATACCATATCAATGTATGAGTGCCTGGGTTTATATCTGCACAGTTTGTAATAGTAAAATCTTAGAAAGAACCCAAATGCCCATCAATCAAAGAATAGATAAAAAAGACATGGTATTTTTATACAATGGAATACTATTTAGCCATAAAGAAGGTGATACTTGAGACTTTTATAGATAAATTGATGCAACTTGAGACCATATTTATAAGTAAAATAAATCAGACTCATCTGCATGAACATCATATTGTCTCCCTTGTGTGAAAATCTGAAAGAACAAATAAGTTCTAAAATATACAATAGGTATTGCAAAATTGGAAGAAATTGTTCAAAAGTAAAAAGAAACTAGAATGGGTCAAAGGGGAAAGGACAGTTGGGAAAAGAGAAAAACTAAAAGTTAGTTATACTACTGGCATCTCTGAGTTCATTAAAAAAGGTTTGTGCTAAAAAAAAAAGAAATCACAAAAGCTCCATAAACACATGGAAATTAAATTAAATAATACCTTACTGAACAAAATATGAGTCACAGATGAAATTAAAGAAGAAATTAAATAGTATTTACAATCAAATGATAACAATAAAAATTATCACAACTTCTAAGACACAATGATAATGGTCCTAAGGGGGAAATTTATAGCAGTGAATTCTTATTTCAGGAAAACAGAATGAACTGATGTAAATAAACTAATGCTGAATGTCAAACTTCTAGAAAAAGAATTGTAAGTCAAACCCAAAGCTTGTACAAGGGAGGAAACTATAAAGACTAGAACAGAAATGAATGCAATTGAGACTAATAAAGCAATATAAAGAGTGAATGAACTGAAGAGTTGGTTCTTTGAAAAATTAAATAAAACTCATAAAACCTAGTTAACCTCATCACAACAGGAAAGAAAAAACTCAAATTCATGTAATTATGAATGAAAAGACTTAAGTCATAACAGATGCTTCATAAATCCAGATGATGATCAGTAACTACTTCAAGAATCTGTACTCTAAAATTGGAAAACACAGAAGAAATGGAAAGATTCTTAGAAACATATGAATTGTCCAAACTGAATCAAGAAGATATAAAAATTCTAAATAACTCAATGTCAGTCAATAAAACTGAAAATGTAATTTAAAACTTGCCAACAGAAAAAAGCTCAGGTACTGATGGACTAACCACTGAATTCTACAAGAAATTTAGGGAAAAGCTAATTGCACTAATACTGAAACTCTTTAATGAAATCAAAAGGGAAGCCCTACTCCCAAAATCATTTCTGAAAGCATTACCTTGATATCAAAACCAGAAAAGAAACCAACCAAAAAGAATAATTACAGAACAATCTTCCTAATGAACTTAAGACACAGAAATCCTCAGTAAGGTGCTGGAAAACAGAATATAGCAAAGCATCAAGAATATTATACAACTTGACCAACTAGGATTTATCCCAGGGATGTAGGAATGGGTCAATATATGCAAATCAATAAATATAATACACTATGTCAACAGATCAAAGACAAAAACTACATGAGCACATCCATAAGTCCAGAAAAAGCGTCTGACAAAGTCCAACATCCACTCATACTAAAAACACTAAAGAAAATTGAAACAGATGTTTTTTTTTATCTAAATGTGCTAAAAGTCACTCATGAAAAACCAACAACCATCCTCATACTTATCAAAAACTGAAATCTTTTACTCTAAAATCAGGAACAAGGCAAGTTATCCACTATTACTGTTCCGGTTTAATGTAATTCTAGAAACATTATCTAGAGCAACCAGATAAGAGAAACAAATAAAAGAAATAAAGATAGAAAAAGGAGAAGTTAAATAATCATTATTTAAAGATAACATGATGTTCTACACAAAAGACTCCAAAAACTCCATCAAAAGGCTTCTAGATTTAAATAACCAGGTTCAGTAAAGTAGCTAAATACCAAGTCAACACTCAAAAATCAATAGCTTTATGGTACATATCAAAGAAACTCACTAAGAGAGAAATGAAAGAAACAATGCCTTTCACAATAGCACCAGAAAAAATTAAATACTTAGGAATCAATAAAACAAAGAAAGTAAAAATGTCTACATTGAAACCATAGCACTTCAAAAAAGGAGATAGAAAAATATATCAGAAAATGGAAGTTTTCCCTTGTGTATGGCTAAGAAGCACCAACATAGTGAAATGGACATACTCTCAAAATTGTGATACAGATTTAATGCAATCACAATCAAAATACCATTAGCATAGTTCTCAGAAGTAGATAAAGCATGCCTAAAATTCATTTGGAAACAGAAGAGACCTAGAATAGTAAAAACAATTCTGGGCAACAAAGACAAGGCAAGGAGCATGACAATTCCTGACTTGAAATTATACTACAGATTTACTGAAGTAAAACCAACATGATATGGGCAAAAAACCCCAAACCAAACCAAACCAACCAAACAAACAAACAAACAAACAAAAAATAGATTGAGTGTCAGTGGAACAGATTAGAAGATGCAGAAACAACTCCAGAAATACTCAGCCATCTTATCTTTGACAAAAGGGTCAAAGGTCTTAGAAGAGTATCTCTTTAATAAGTATTGCTGGAAAAATTGGCCTTCCACATGCTGAACATGAAAAGTAGAACCACATCTCTCACCATGTGGTAAAGTCAAAATAGATCAAAACTCTAAACATTAAAATAGAAACACTAAATCTACTGGAAGAGAGAATAGGTAGAACTCTTTAAGATATATGTGCAGGCAAAGACTTCATGAACCAAACCTCAACTGCATGGGAAATATTGCAAAGAATCAACAGCTGAGATCTTGCCTTATTAAAAAAACGTTTACTCAGCAAAAGAAACCACCAAAAGAATCAAAAGACTACATATAGAGTGGGAAAAAACAACCAATTATTCCTCAGTCAAAGGACTAACATCAGAGTATTTCCCTTTTGAATACTCCCTGATCACCCAGAGCAATTGTCATCTCTCTTTTCCCTCTTGCCCCTCACCTTAAAATAAATTGTGTTCTTTTATTTGTAAAAAGACTAATATATAGAATATGCAAAAATTAAATAGGCATTTGAGATGAATACATGCTTCTCAAATGAAGAAGTAAAACAGCAAATAGATGAAAAATGTTCAACATCATTGGTCGTTCAAGAGATATAAATTAAGACATGAGATTCCATCCAGAAAGAATGGCTATTATGGCCCAGGCCATGACCATGCACTGCAGTGGCATCCCAGTGCATGGGGCAACTTCACTCCCAGGAGGTAAGAACATGCCCCATGTCTGAAATCAGCCTAAGACACAGGAGAGGGGTCTGCGACCCTAACTGGGCCATGCTCAATGAACTCCAAGCAGCGAGCAGGGCAAAATTCCAACCCCAGGCCACAGTGGCATGTTGCAGTGGCATCCCAGCCCATGGGGCAAACTCCGAACTTCACTCCCAGGTGAACCTTGGACTATAGTGGATTAACTGTGCCAGCTTGAAGAGAGATTCAGTAACTGCCTCACCCAAACAGAAGATCTTAGCAGGCCCCAGTCAGTGTGGTGAGTATGCCCCTGAAATAGAGGTGTACAATGGGTAAATAGGGCCAGTAGTAAA
>PVLA01017938.1:0-15855 GCA_004027455.1 Hydrochoerus hydrochaeris | reverse complement strand
ATGAAAGAGCTCATGGAGGAGGATTTACAAAATTCCTGTGAGACAACTGCCCTGAGACACTGGACAGGCAGCCAGAGACGGGCAACTAGGACACATATGTTACGCCACTGGCCGCCTAAGACAGGCACAGGACCAATTGCTGTCCTGCAGGCCCATGACGGGTAAGGCCTGGTTGGGTTCATATGAAGAGTCCTTGACCCAAGACAGGCGCTATCCTCACAGGGCCTGCCACTCCCATAAGTGATAAGGGAAAAAATGTAGGGAGCGGCATGATAGCTTCACAGCTGCCACTCCATCTCTCCCTCCTGTGGGCATCCAGGTGCATCAGCTTACATTTTCCAAGCTAATTAAGTAACAAGAGTAAAGTGTTACAAAGGTGAAAAAAGTTGATTAACACATATTATTTAAGATTGTCCCTGCCTGGCCCTAAGCCTGGGACGCTTCCTGCTTGGGGTTTGGGTTGCTGCCAAAAGTTAGCAAATATATATTCCAGCTTCTGAAAAATAAAATAGATTCAGATTCACTCACAGACTGGTGTGCAGTGTTTTCTGTCTCTCACTCGCCGACTCCCTGACCACCTTTGGGACCCCTGAGCCCTGCCGCAGCTGGACTCCGGCACCAGAGATGTACTGAGGGCAGTAAGTCTGACACCAAAGCTGGCCAGGAGCTTCCCACTTCTCTGAATAAAAGCCCACAGGCTGCCATGGCCCCCAGAGCCAGTCACTTTCACAGTATTATCTTCTGCTGCTGACTCATGGGTCATTGCTGTGTCAGAAAGGTCACACTTGGCTGCAAGAATACCTGCTCCTCGTTCTTCTCCCAGCCTCGTACCCACAAGACCTCCTAACTATTTCCCTTGCTCTCTGGCTTATTTCATCTCTACACTCAGACACAAGCTCCTATGGGCAGAGCCTTTATCTATCTGCCTCCTTCATTAGGAGCCCATGACTGGATGCTCACATCCCAGATGGGTGAGAGACACCTCTCTCCTCCATATACATGCAACATGCAACCCCCTGCACATGCAACCCATGATAACATCCCTGCTTAAAAATCAAATGCTCACTGTCCCTATCATTTGCATGTTAGCTCTCCCAGTGCACACTCACTGTTTCACTGCTCCTTGACTTGGTTTGATCTGTCTTTTAGAATGTGAAAGTTGGCCCTTCGCTGCACAGTGAAGTCTCTCAAGATGGACGCCTGTGTCATATCCAGGAGCTTCTTACAGCCATCAGCAAGTCCCTCTCATTCATTCACTCAACTGAAACTTGTCCAGTACTTCCCGTGGGCAGTACATCCTCTACCTGCAGCATGTGCAGGATTCTGTGCATCCCCACACAGGGCACTACATGGCAAGCATGCAATTAGCCCTAGCACACCATAACTGGGAACCAACAAACACTGGGAAAGTAATCATTAGAAAAGTTACCGTGATAACGTACTCTTTCAAACCATGACAGGCGTGTGTGAGGTGGTGTGATGAGTGCACGTGTGGTACTCACTGAGAGGCATTGTGCAGTGCTCTGGGAGCAGCTCCAGGGCCTGCTGCAGTCTTGCTGTGTCACGCAGATGTAGCAGTGTTTTCATATGGTCCAGAATAAGCACATCCGAGGGAGGCATGCAATGAGACTCAAGACAGTGGAGTAGCTCTTCAGCAGTTTCCACTTGGACAGCTGAATCTGTGTCTTTGGAGACACCTGAAAGAAGTCAGCATCACTTAGAAATACAGCTTTGGTTTCACTTTTTTAAGCTAAACATAGATTTTCATTTCCTAGTGAAGACTCAGACATTCATTCTACTTAGAACGAGACAGCTGGGTTATAAAACTTTGCTCTCAGGAGAGAGAATCAGAGACCTCTGACAAGCAAACATGACAGCAGAATGCCACTGTTTGAACGATGGAAACTCAGTATGTGTCTTTAAGGTTTCTTTTTTTTTTAAGTCTGTCTTTTAAAACACCTTCCAAGTATGACATATGACTCAGTCATGGACAGCAGCAGGATAAATCTGATAATGACACATTTGCCACATTCATGTCATGTATCTTTCAAAAACAGCAAGACTGCTGAGGCATTTAGGACAAAAAAAGGAAAGCCAGGCAAGCAAGCTCCTGGTTTTTCCTTTCTCTACTGAAGTTCTAGGTACAGTATTGGTCTTATAAAATAGGTATTATTTCTTTGACTACTTTTAAGATGCTTTCCCAAAGTTTAATAACTAGAGTGTGCTTGAGTGTCATATTGTTCGTATTAAGCTAGTTTAGTTCACAGAGCATTTGAAACCTGAGACTGTCCTCTATCATTTGCAACTCTTTCTCTCATCGTCTCTTTAGGAACAGCCCCTGCTCAGTGCCTGGTCCTGCACCTTGGACTCCAGTCTCATAGGTGTCAGACCTGCTCACTGTCTCTATTGGGTCAGGCTCTTGGGAACTTTCTTTGATCTGTTTTCCCAGTTGCTAATTCTTTTTTAAGTTGAATCCAATGTGCTGTTTAAGCTTATGTTCTAAGTTTCAGTTATGTTAATTCTCAGATCTAGAAATTCCATTTGATTGTCTTACATGTTATTCATAAGAGCACTGTCAAACATCTTGCTGACACGTGAGTCCTCTGGCTGTCCTATATAGCACTGAAATAGGAAAAGTGGTAGTTTGGAGTGTCCTGGGGTTCACCATGCCAGCTCCTGGTGAGCATTTGTTTTCTTCGGTTGGTTGCTAATATAGAGTTATATAACTGTGAATACTCATCAATGAGGATATATCTATTGTTATTTGGATCATATCCTGTATCAATACAAATAGTTACTCAAAAATGCTCACCAAGACCAAACCCATGTTTACCAAGGAGACTTAGCATAAGCTCTTTGGTGGAAACAAACTCATATTCTGATTTAACCTCAAAACTGATTATTTACTTTGAATATATTATATGCTTTATATTGTAAATGTTTAAATATTTTACCATACTTGGTTATTTTTCAAAATACTAAGTGGATGCCATTATACAAAGGAAAACAAGAACAAAACCTACCATCATAGAAATACATTTCTTGAGTTGACTTCAGAAAGTTCAGGATGCTGTCAGTCTTCCTGTTAGTGATCTCCATGTCTTCCTGGGCAGGGACTGTATTGTCCTCTGTGCTGGCATCCTCTGTGGCCTCCTCCATGGCCTTGGGGACCCTGTCTCTAGCAACCCTGGGGATATCTTCCTGCTCACTGCCATTCTCCTCAGGCTGGTATGTAAAGCTGGCACTGCAGGCCTTGGTCACTAAGCCAGCGGCTCTTTTCTTTCTAAGTTGCTGTTTCTTTTTCAGCTTCCTTTTCTTATTTTTGCTTATTGTGAGGCCATCTGTATGCTGTGACTGTAATTTTGCTTGTAAAAGGCTCTGCTGTTGCTCTGATTCTGCTTGTTTTACATGAACATTATTGGAATTTTTAATTTTTTTCTTCAGTTTATGCTTTCTAATTTTTTTCTTTGGTTGATCATAAGGATCTTGATCTGTCAAAAATATTAAAGTGCAACAATTTTTAGTATAATGGAACCATAACAAACACATTAGGATAAATAAATTTTCCTCAGGACTTGACAGTTGTATGGAAAAGGAATCTAAACTATTTATATCAGTGAATTCCAACTTTACTTCACAGTAATTACAGTACCAAGGATACTGAGACTAACCATAATATAAATTAACAGTACCTTTTTTTTCTCCAAAAAGGTGTGTGTATAAAGAGCTGTTACAGTTACAATATCCTGTGTATTTTTAAGAATATGAGTTTCTGTGGAGGATATAAAATTTCATCCTATGGCCCTGGAGTAAACCCATGAATTCTTACATTGCTTTCATTCATTCTAGTACCTTTTAGAAATTTCTTGTAAGGATAAAATATAAATAATGAGGACTTGCCCACCTGAATCAACAACAGGTTACATTTTGGAATGAAGACTAAGTCTGGGCTCTGGTTTAGGGGAAGTTGGTACATAAATGAAATAGGTCAGTGGTGTGCTGGTAAATAGTTAACAGACAGCTAAATGGGTAGAAAAATCCTGAGTTGCACCTCTTGTCAATTTCCCTGGTGTAAACACTCCTAGTACAGTGGACTTCTAACTGCTACTGTCTACCACTGACTGGGAGGAGATCTCACAGTTGAGCCTTCTGTGCTGGAGGGAGTTGCACAGCATAGGACAGGTGGACCAGGAAGAGAGCAGGGAGGAAGCAAAATCAGTGGCTAGGAGTGCTGTTAGAGAGGAGAAATGGCCAGTGTTATCAGTCCTACCATGTGACAAGGAAGGTCTCCAATGAGTAATGGGCATTGGGCATAGCTGATAGAAAGCACTAGCACTTGAGGGTGCATGTGGAGATTGAGAAAAAAATGTGAAATCCCACACTGCATGCAGCCAGGCCTGCACATCCTTGAAGGTTACCAAGCATAGAGACCACGCCCACACGCAGTCTTTCTGTCACCATGGCTCACATCTCTCCAGGCCCTGCCTGGGTGGATCTACATCTGCAGAATTGGCTGCACGCCTCACCGTGCTTGGTTATAAGACAATTCTCATTTTTAGGAAATTCTTGTTCAAGTTTCCCTCAATTGTACAAGACCCTATCATAGCTTCTTAAGATAAATCAAGATTACGTAATGTATATGAAACTCGTGAAACACTCTATAAAGACCAGATGTTATTACACTGAATAAAAAAACTTCTTTTCCTAAAACTTCTACGCAAGGGCTTTAATCTCCCTGTGAAATCAGAAAGTGCCTAATCTGTCTTCCATAGTTAGTTCTTCAAAGCAGTTCTCACATCCCACCTAAGTTTTCTTAATAACCTCAACAGTGCTGTACATGGAGAGTCCAGGGTTCTTCCCTTGCCTGTACACCATGTTTCTGTGCATGCAGTCCAACTCCCATTGAGTGTGCAAACACACAGAATACTCTCTGTTCTAACCATCATCAGATCTCATCTCTCTTATATGACATAAGCCCCTGAACCTCCTCCCAGGCTTTGTGCCTTTGTCAGATTAGACACTGTTTTTTGGGAATGGTGAACAATTTCACTGCTATTTTTGAATGAGAGTTCTCAGTTTTTTCCTCATACACTTAGCAACTGTATCTATGAAACCTACTGCTACCTCAAACTTGGTATAAAGCCAAAACCAATCCTCACAAAATCAAGACATAAGATTATGGTCTAGCCCATAATTAGTATGTTTTATCACTTTCCTCAATCACTGCTAGATTTTTGAATACTGTTAATTTTCCATTTCATTTGTAAGCTGACTCAATAACTGGGACCTGCTAAGTTCAGACCAATGCTGATTTCAAATCTTTCTGAACAGATGATTCTTGAGCAAGTTTATAAAATATTCATGCTCAAGACATGGCCACTTCTGAGAAAAATACAATTTATCAAATGATTCCAAGAAGAAACAGAAAATCTTAGTAGTCCTATACCCACTTAAAAACTGAATAATAATTATTTCCCAGGTCCAGTTTAATAAGAGAAAAACATAATCTTCACTGGTGTCTTTTTATTTTTTAATGAATAAAAAGGTAGTAAAAAGTTCTCAAACAAAGCATTTATTTACTTTTTTTTTTTTTTGTGAGACAGATTTATTTTACGTTGATGGGCATTAATCAGGATCATTCCAAAAATATCAGTACCTGATCTCTGGTGGCCTAGCACTTTTATGGGATAAGCAAACAGGAAGTACAGAGGCAGAATAGCTTGTTAATTGGGGATTGGTTCTTATAATATGCATCATAGTGACCAGCTATGCATCACAATGACCGGCCCTTTCTAAGAAACAAAAGTAACAGAAATGGTAACTGGAACTATTACCTGGGCAACTAACCAACTGAGGTGTACTGGCCCTGGGGAGTGGGATATTCTCTGCTGCACTTTCAATACATTACATAGTACCAGAGGTAGGACTAGTCTGGCACTGGAGCTAGAACTTGCACTACAGGTAGCTCTAGCTTTGTAGCTAGTTTTAGAGCTGGTGCTGGGGCTGGATGTACTATAGTTTGAGACCAGTGTTAGCTCCAATTTGAGCCTGTAGTAAAGCTGGAAATATTAGAATTGGATATAAATAGGGAGCTGGTAGTGTAGTTGAGCTGGAGCTGGCCTCGTCTCCAGAAATGATGTTAGTTCTGGGACTCATTGTGAAGCTGACATTGTTTTTACCTCTGAGTTCATTGTAAGACTGGGATTCAAGCACTGCATTTTGGAGAACTTCCAGTCAAAAATACTTTCCTCTTCCACAAAGTACTCCCAGGCAACATTCCACCCAAATGTGGTGGTTTTGATCTATTGTTTTCTTCCTGGCCTAGTACTAAACTCTGGAGACACTTTCTATATGGCAGAGCCTGACCCCTTCTTATATACCCATGTGTATCCATCTTGTCCTCCTCAACCTTGGCCTTACCCTCAGTGAACACCAAGTGCTCTAAATCAGCCAGGAGAAGGTACACATGGTTCTCTACTTGTATGCCGTGCAGGTTGAAATGTATATAGGCTGTCAGGCACTTCAGGCCAGTAAAGTGCTAGGACTTACAGCTATTTGCTGTGTACTGACTTAAGCAGGGATCCATAATGGAGGAGATAGTACTAGAATGAAGCAGAGAGACAGAGAGGATAGAATGGAGAGCAACAGAGTCAGAGGTTTGGTATCTACCTTCTTATAGTATGTGCAGGATTCAAAAAGGATAGCTTAATATTCATTTGAAATGTGCCCTGGAAGTGCATATCCTAGGACACCTCATGGTCACCCCTGGGTGAGATAGCATTGATGGCTACTGCTTCTACTGTGCCTGTCTTATTTCCAAGTTGAGGGCATTAAGCATATACTGCTTCTATAATAAATAAAATATTATTTTAAGTTTCATGAGATTATGGTATCTCAAAATTTATGGTCTATCACTACTCAGATGGAAATTTTTAACCTTGACTATATCAGGGAAAAAGAAAGACTAAAATCCTATGATGTAAGCATTCATCTTAAGAAGCTAGAAAACAGCAAATTAAACCCAACAGTTAGAAGGAGAGAAATAATAAAGATAAAAAGAGAAAATAATATAACAGAGAAACCAACAAGTAAGGACACTGCAGAAAGAAACTGGACAAACTATGAGATTGGTCAAGAAAGAGAAAGGAAAAACTACCAACACCAGTAGCCCGGGACACAGGGGCATGTGTGTCCTCAGAAATCAAAAAGCTAACAAAACATGCTTTAACCTACTCTGCTCAAACATAGCAGATAATCTGGAGGAAATGGAGACCGCTAAGGAACTGCAATTTATCAAACGGTTACATGAAGAAACAAAACTTAACATTCCTATACATTTTAAAAATTAAATCATTTTAGAGGCTGGGAATTGAATCCACAATGGTGTTACTTCTACAGCCCTTTTCGTTTTTAAATTTAGACAAAGTCTTATTAAGTTGCCTAGGCTGGCCCAGAACTTTCAATTTTCCTGCTTCCGCTTCCTGAGCAGCTGGGATTATAGGTATACACTACCTTGCCTGGATTTAAAAATTGAATCTTCAATGAAAATTAACAGCACAGCTAGGTGTTATGGCAAATACCTGCAATCCCAGCTGCTCAGGAAGCTGAAGCAGGAGGATTACCATGAGTTCAAGGCCAGTTGGGGCTACATAGCAATATCCTGTCTCAACAAAACAAAACAAAACAAAACAAAAACTCACAAAAGAACATCAGGTTGAAAACTAACATTCACATATAAAAACATTTCCAGAAAGTAGAAAAAATAGTGACAAGTTACAGCTTGCCCTTCAATCTAAAGACTGAAGAAGGCATTATAAGGAAGAGATGCCTCTTGAAAACACTGCTAGAAAAACCTCAAAATAGCAATTGATTCCAGTGATACAAAGTATTTGGTCTATTTTGATACCAACATAAGATAAAATCTCATAACCATCTAGAAACAGAAAGGAAAAATCTTAAGTCTATTGTAGACTATCCTGTGCAAGCCCAAGGTTATTATCATGCACACCAGTGAGAACTGAAAACTCCCAAATGGCAAAGAACACTACTGTGGCCATCATTGGGTCAGCTCTGTCCTAGGGCTGAGCAGTGGCAGATGTGCAAGAGGCTGGGTGTGATGGTGTATGCCTGTCATCTGAGCACTCTGGAAGACTGAGGCAGGAGGATCACAAGTTTGAGCCCAGCCTGGGCAACTTAGTTGACTTAGTGAGATCCTGTCTCAAATAAAGAGTTGGGGACATGACTCAGTGTAAATGCCCTTGGTTCAATCCCCTCTACCACAAAAACGAAACAAAATAAAACAAAACACAAGAGGTGAGAGAGATAGTGTTTGACAATCAGCCATAGATAACACTGCTGGACCACAGAAAATCCAAAGGAACCACAGCAACCTTCCCAATAACAGACAGAGGTAAAATATGTGCAATGGTGGCACTGCCAGCAATAGAAGAAAACTGCCAGCCACACACTGCTAGACAGAGCCCAAAAACTAGACAGTGAGAAAACATCCCAGATTGTGTCCCCAAAAAAGTGCACAAACAATAAAGCTCCAGAACCCAGAGTGCATAGCAGGGCTTGCTGGGAGGGTAGAGCAAGGGCAGGAACCTTCATGGGTACAGGGAAGTGTAGGAAGAGATTTATTCACTGCTCAGAGGACACCCTCAGAGTATGCTTACCAACCGCACTTTAAAGCTAGTCTCACAGAGCTATTTTCAAAAGGTCACATCTGTAGAGCCTGGGTCTCCGGCTGTCCTCTGTTGTCACAGGGCACAGGC
Organism: Hydrochoerus hydrochaeris; assembly: GCA_004027455.1. NCBI lineage: Eukaryota > Metazoa > Chordata > Mammalia > Rodentia > Hydrochaeridae > Hydrochoerus > Hydrochoerus hydrochaeris. Next base: position 7,081 of record PVLA01017938.1, on the reverse strand, counting down.
ACAGAGCAGCTTTCCCCACCTTCAGCAAGCCACTGCAGCAGCTCCACCCTAGGTCTTGAGCTTCGAGAGCTTTCAGAACATGAAGCATAGCAAGAAAGTTGCTGCTCCTGAACTTGCACAAGAAAGCAGCATCCTCTATCTCACTAAAACCACATGCCTGCAGGTACTGTGAGACACACATACTTGACAAATGAGAAAAGAAATGAATGATTTTCTTTTATGTGATGAAAGAGCAAGGCTTCCTTGGTCCCGAAGTCGTAGAAAGACTGTGAGGTTAGTAAGAACTCCAGGAGAATGTGAACACAGTGGCAAAGCCATGTTTCCCATGGTCACATAAACTGAGCTTCCATAGAATTTGTCTATCTGCAGGTACAGGGATACTTTTGTCACATTGCTCAGTTTCTTCCAAACCAGAAAACATTCTTTACACTGAAGTGACATTTACATCTGAGTGGATAGATGCCTACTGACAAAGATTCTGTGCCTGACCCAACTGCAGACAGGTTCCTAAGCACCTTCCCAGGCCCATCAGTGAAAATCTTTGTAAACCCAGTCTTAGCAATAATCCTGCTAAGCCAGTTTGGCCAGTACTCTCCCCCTTGACATTTAACCACCCTCTATGGTGTGAGCCTGGAATCCTGATCTACTTCCTCATCCTCACCAACCCCACAGAACATCTAGCCACACTGCCCTCTCCTGCTAGGTCCCTCAGCATCTCCCTCCCTGGTGCCTCCCTGAGTACTTTTCCACTCACCGCAACCTGCTCCTGGCTAACCCTTCCTGCCACACTGTATTGAGCTGAACCTACTTCCCATTTCCCTAGTCCCTGTACCTATCAGATGGTCCTAATGAGGCTATTTTTCTATCATTAACAAGTGTCATGGAGACTTGTTAATGACATAGCCTTAACACTGACATAGCTCACAACTGCAAACCTGTAGTCTCTTCCAAGTCCTGATAGATGGAGCTGGCCAGGACAGCATTCTCAGATCTAACAAAAAACACAGGCCATGAGAAGCATTATTAAAATAAGATGTTAGTGTTGTAATCTAACTCTTAGCGCTGCCATGCCATTTTGTTCTGTATGCGCCACACCCTTTGACCTTTAAAAAAAAAAAACAGGATGTCCTGTTTCCTCAGGAATGTACAAGTATGGGGCCCCCAACATCTTTGTGGGTTTTTTCCTTTTATAAACCACCCCCAAATCTTAGCCCAGTTGCACAGCAATGTAAATTCCACCCTCACTCTGTGTCGCTGGATACCAGCCTAAATAAATAAGTGCTCTCTTCTTTTCCCTCTAAGACGTCTTGGCCTTTTTCTTTTTGCCTTTTTACAATTTTCATTTCATTTTGGGGTGCAGCCTTTTGGGGTACAACATTTGGGGGCTCTCCAGGATTAACCCCATGGACCCCCAAAAGGGCCCCCCTTTTTCTTTTCTCAAGTCATTTCATTGGGTCAGTACTCTGTAAGTATCTTTTTTATGTATGCTTTTCCTTGGTTCATTTGTATTTTGGCATGCATTTGCATTTGGTAGAGGAGCCTGAGTGCTCTTTCTGCACCAGAGCAGGACACCCTCCAGGTTTGGGGGCATTTTGCCCATTGATACAGTTGGGTATTTACCCATTTGTAATTTGTATGGTTGGGTATTGGTATTTACCCGGTCGTAGTTTGTGAAGCAGGAACTGCTTTTTGCTCGACTCTGATCCAGATCTAATGCTGCCTAGGGGATTTCACTGGTATTTCCTTCTAGGAAGCTCGAGAGTGGACGGAAGAGGGTGTATGTGCATTGTTGGTGTTTTTGTGTCTTCTGTGTTGCCTTATTGTGTGTGTGTTTAACCGACCATTTTCTTACTAGTCACCATGGGACAAGGATCTTCATCTGTGCCTTTAACTTCTCTAACTCTAGTTCTTAATCATTTTAAGGAATTTAAGCAAAGAGCCCAGGGATATGGAGAATCTGTTCATCCCGGGAGACTTCACGTGCTTGCTTCCTTGGAGTGGCCTTGCGGAGTCCCTGAATGGTGATCTGTCGATAGCTTCGACATGGCTATCGCGGAGGCAGTCCAGAGATATGTCTTAGGCCCTCTGACTTATCCTGACCAAATTGTCTATATACAGATTTGATCTTATTTTTAATTCTCCTCCCTGGTTAAGAAAAGTTTGTTAAGGCTTCCAGGCAGCAGCCCAGTAACCCTCCGTTGCTAGTACCACTAAGAGAAAAACCAAAACCTAAACCACCTACCGGTCCTACCAGAGGGAGATATGGAGGAGCTGCTACCGGCCTCTTATCGCCTGTCGGCTCCACCCACGGCACCACCAGCACTGCCGGAAGAGAAACCTCCTCATTGTCCACTGAGCCTATCTGGACCAGGAGCTGGCCACATCCAGAGTCATCAGATTCCTCCTCCACTGCCCCCCCACTCCAGCACTTTGCCCCTTGCGGGAGAGGCCCAACTCTAAGTCCCCATTTTTGTCTATGTTCCTTTCCCTACTTCATATCTATATAATTGGAAAGGGCAAAACCCACCGTTCTCTAAAGACCCCCAAGGTCTCATTTCTTTCTTTCTCTACCCATCATCCCACTTGGGATGATTATCAGCAGATAATGCAGGTGTTATTCACCGCCAAGGAGAGAGAGCATATTCAGGCATTGGGACGAAGGGCAGTGCTGGATCCAGATGGAAATTCGTCCTCGGACCCAGATCACCTGAACCAGAATTTCCCTTTATCTCAACCTGACTAGAATCCCAACACCACGAAAGGTAGGGAGGCTCTAGCCCAGTATCACCAGTTGTTCCTTAGAGCCCTCAGAGGCAACACCAAGAGACCCACAAACAAATCTGTCCAAGGTTTCAGAGGTAAAACAATTTGCTACTAAATCTCCATCGGGTTATCTCGAGTGGTTATTGGAGGCCTATTGTCCTTATACACCCATAGACCCGGTTGCGCCTGAGAACACAAGGGTATTTATGTCGCCTTTGTTACTCAATCGGCCCCAGATGTTAAAAAAGTTACAAAAGCTTGAGGGATTTGAAAGGATGCCCCTTAGTCAGCTCATAGAAATTGCTCATAAAGTATTTGATAATCGGGAGAGCTGGCAGGAGATCAATGGTAAAAAGGTAACCAAGGTGCTGGAAATCTTAAGTACAAGAGTTACGCCTCCAGATAGCAAAGACAAGGATGACAAAAGAGGCGAGGAGCGCCCTCCACTAGATAAGGATCAATGTGCTTATTGCAGAGAAATGGGACATTGGCATAGAAATTGCTCCAGACTAAAAGTGAAAAGAGAAAATGATGCTAAGATTCTATTATCCCGAGATTGAGGGGGTCAGGGCTCTGCTGCCCCTCTTGAGCCCAGGCTAACCTTACAAGTGGGAGGCCAACCCGTTGATTTTCTGGTAGACTCAGGAGTGGCTCATTCAGTTTTGACACAGCCATTAGGGACTCTGACAAAAAAACTAAAAGTATTAGGAGCCACTGGTACTGAAAAGGTCTACCTGAAACTGCAAGCCTGGCTTGCCAGACCTTCTCTCATGAGTTTCTCTGGGTTCTGGAGTGTCCGGATCCCCTTTTAGGGTGGGACCTTTTACACAAACTAAAGGTCCAACTCAGTTTTGAAGCAGCAGCTCCAACCATGACGCTAGGCTCTGAAGCACCTGCACTGATTTTGCCTGATTTACACAAGCCCTTCTATGTTGATAAAAAAGGGAACATAGCTAAAGCAGTATTAACTCAAAGTTTGGGACCTTGGCAATGTCCAGTGGCCTATCTATCCAAGAGACTTGATAATGTGGCCGCTGGGTGGCCTCCCTGTCTGCAAATAGTAGCTGCAGTGGCCTTATTTATTGGTAAAGGAAGCCCAAAAGTTGACTTTGGACAAAGCTTATTGTTGTTCCCTCACACTCCCTGGAAACTCTAATCAAGGCCTGCCGAGCCGATCACCGTCCAATGCCAGGATTATGCATTATCAAGCCCTACTTCTAGACCCTGCCTTCATTGGTTACAAGACAACTGCAGCATTGAATCCTGCTACGTTGCTGCCTGATGGTGATCCTTCTGCGTCTCTCCATGACTGTTCTGAGGTAATTGTTCACCTCCAAAGTCTCCGACAAGATTTGACTGACGAGCCCTTGCCTGAGGCACTCTCATACTTCTCTGATGGGAGTAGCTATATCCATCAAGGTAAGAGAGTCGTGGGTGCAGCAGTTATTATTGAATCTCAAGTTTTGTGGGAGCAAGCCCTGGAGCCAGGTACATCTGCTCAAAAGGCTGAGCTTATTGCTCTCACTGAGGTTCTCAAACTGGCAGAAGGGAAGCGAGTCAATATCTATACTGACAGCAGACATACATTTACAATGGCCCATGTCCATGGAACCATTTATCAAAAACAGGGCCTGTTGACCTCTGGGGGAAAGAAAGATAAAAAATGCCTCCCAGATATTTGATCTACTGGCCGCCATCTGGATGCCAGAAAAGGTTGCAATTATACATTGTAGGGCCCATGATCCTGTTATGAGGGGAAACAACCTGGCAGATGCCAAAGCCTGAAAGACAGCTGCAAAATCAGTGGGGACTGAGATGGCCCTGGCATTATTGTTGATTCCTCCCACTTTGTTGGAACCTGTGTATACTCAAAAGGACCTCCATCTAGCAACCCAGCTCCAAGCCAAGCCTTATATCCCTGGAGGCTGGTATCAGCTGCCTGACGAGCGAGTCCTATTGCCAGAGGCACTCGGGAGGGAATTTATTCTGCAGGCTCATAGGTCAATTCATTTGGGAGGATCAAAACTGGCTGATCTCTTTCAGAATGATATTTTATTCCTCAATTGTCCAAGCTTGCCCAGGCTGCAAGCCTCAGATGCCCACAATGTCAACTTGTAAATCCAAAGCAACAATTGCCGATTGAGACAAAGCGTTTTCAAGGAACCATGCCAAGAAAACATTGGGAAATAGACTTTCCTAAAATGGAAAAGCCGGGGCTACAAGGACATAAATATTTGTTGGTAATGGTAGACACTTTCACTGGCTGGGTAGAAGCATACCCTACCAAGTCAGAGTCAGCTCTCACAGTAGTAAAACACTCTTATATGAGATTATACACTGATTCGGCTTGCCTCTTTATCTATGGGGTTCGATAATGGCCCGGCTTTCATAGCCCAAGTGACCCAAAAATTAACTCAGGCTTTACAGATTGATTGGAAACTTCATTGCGCGTACCGGCCTCAGAGCTCAAGACAAGTAAAAAGGATAAATAGGACTTTAAAAATGGTGTTAACTAAAATGGCCTTAAAAACTGGCGAAAACTGGGTGAGTCTCCTTCCTTTTGCCCTCTTGCGTGCACGTTGTACTCCCTATGTTGCTGGAATTTCCCCTTTTGAGACACTATATGGGAGACCTCCACCCCTCACCCCTAAGATACCTGAGGAAAAGCTGGCTGATCTTGCTAACCTGGACCTTAGTAAGTCCCTCCAGGCAATTCAGCTGATCCTGACTTCAACTCACCGCTTATTCAGACAACAGCACCCAGCACCTGAGGCCTCTTCAAGGGACATCGATTGCAGCCTGGCTTCTGAAGATCTGGGGTTGTTTTTCCTTTCTTTTTAAATTTTATTTTTAATGGCAGCTAAAGGTATTCAGATTACAGTTAAATTGTGGCCTTTTAAAAGATATGTTCTTGGATTATTTAGAACATGCAAGCCTTATATTTTTAATCAGATGAAATATGTATAAAATTAATGAGTTTTTCTGATTATAGATTCATCATGACTTTTCAATACAATCAATTGTGATATTTACAGTATATGCTAAAATTCAGAATTTTCCAAATACTGAAATTCTACCAGCATTCTTTGTTAAGCTGTGCATGCAAAATTTAAAATTTTTTATATTGTCACCTAAAATTTGCATAAAATATGTTTGAAGTATTTGAAATTCACAGTAAAATGTAACATTTAAGATAGTGAAAACACATGGAATGATTCATGAAAAAAAATCACTTCAAGGATTTTATTGAAAGTTTTAATGTTGTCTGAAAAGCAAGAGGAAGGAAATTGACTGGTAATAAGTAAAAAAAGAGGGGCATAGAAAGTGGTTTTGTCTTCAAGTAAAATGTCTGGCTGTGCCAGAATGTAAAAGAAGATAGAAAAAGCTCAACTTAAAGGTGTGTGGTAAGTTATAAAGATTAAAGAAATGTAAATTTTATTTGTCTTGGTTTATAGTACCTGCCAGTAACAGGTTTAAAAAGAAACAAATCTGTTAAGAATTTGACAGTATTAGATAAGTTTTGATAGATTTATTCATAAGACTGGTAAACCTTTACTGCAAAATGTTTCCATTAGAATGAGATTATATTCTCAGTATTGCTCATACTTGCCCGAGAAGAAATTCTGTTATGCTTGGAAATGTGTTACTTAAAATTGAGATGGCTAGATCAATAGGATTAAGTATATCTAATTGCATAATAGGAGACCAAAACTATAGACACCTCACTACACTCATTAACCAAGACCTAGCTAGCCTTGGCAACTCTATATCTAAATTAAAAGATTCTCTAAGCTCCTTAGCTGAAATGGTTTTACAAAACTGCCGAGGCTTGGACCTTCTTTTTCTAAAAGAGGAAGATCTCTGTTTGGCCTTAGGGAAAACCTGTTGCTTATATACAAACCACTCTGGAGTTACTAGACAAAATATGGCTGGCCTTAAGAAATGCCTACAGGAAAGGGAACAAGCTCAACTGACAGAACAAAATTGGTTTAAACATTGGTTCTCATTCTCCCCTTGGTTGTCCACCCTCATATCAGCAGCCATAGGACCCCTAATAGTGCTTTTAGTCGGTGTAAGTATTGGTCCCTGTATCATAAATAAACTGGTATCTTATGTGAAAGGCCGAATACAGGCTGTCAAGCTGATGATCTTAGCTACCCAGGGTTATGAGCTAGTACCTATAGATTCAACTATGAGCCAATGATTTGGCTCACTGACAAAAATCAGTGGGGAATGTTGTAATCTAACTCTTAGTGCCCCCATTCTGTTCTGTATGCACCACACCCTTTGCCCTTTAAAAAAAAAAACGAAAAAACAG
>PVLA01017937.1:0-15861 GCA_004027455.1 Hydrochoerus hydrochaeris | reverse complement strand
CAGGGGGAGGGGCGCGTGGACTCAGGGCCGCGGCCCTACAGTAAGAAGAGACAGTGTGTCCTAGGGCACAGGAGCGTGAAAGCCCCACGGTGCTGTCTGGCTTTGTTGCAGCGGAAAAAAGCGAGGGAGGAGCGACGGGAGATGAGACAGGTGCAGTAACCAGGACTCAGGTCGCCAGGGTCGTGTTACTGAGGTGGCCCGCTGGGCACTGTCCCGCGGGAGAGGGGTGCCGGGACACGAGGGCTGAATGGGGGATCTGAAAATACCGAGTCACTTCCAACCTCAGGGCCGAGGTGCCTGGGCCTGTTGCCCAGACACTGCCCCCTTCATGGGTGAGTGGATTTGAAATTTTCTAGGTTAGAGGTGCTGGTGCTTTGCCTTTTGGCGACTTGGTGACTCAGGTCTACCTGCTGGGGCAGGCTGGGAACCCTCTTTCTGAGGGAGATTCTGGCCTTTCTCACCCACATTTTTACCCCTCATCAATTAGCTAGGAATGTTGTCAGGCGCCCTCGTTCGCACCAGTGGGCATAGAAACTCTAATCTTGGATAAATCTCAGAGATGCCTACTTTTCACTGAGGAATTTACCACCCTTTAATACAGATTATGTACAAAATATATTACCTTTTTTACTTGTTTGACCTTTCACCCACACCCAGCTAAATCTCCACTCAATAAAAACAGTGAGTTAAAAATGTTTTAAAGGAGACTGGAACCCAGGGCCTTCTCACTGAGCTATGCCTCCAACTCTTTTTTTTTTGGTACTAGGGAATCAAACTCATGACCTTGTGCATGCCAGGCAGGATTTATGTGTGCCGCTGAGGTAAATCCCTAGCCCCTTCTTTTCTATTTTTCAGACAGGGTCTCACTGAATTCCTAAGTTGCCCAGGCTTGCAGTCCCACCTCAGCCACCCAGAGTTCTGAGATTGCAGCGATGCACTGCTGTGCCCCACTAAACACAACAAATTTTGTCTGTTTTCTGCTGTATTTCCTGTCTGGAGCACAATGACTGGCATGAGAGTTATTCACTCAGTATTTTAGGTATGCATAAGTGCACCATCTATGCCTTTTAGATCCATAGATCCACATGGTCCAAAAATACAAGTGCATTCAGGCCCAGAGGGTAGCACACAGATATATCAAGCAGGTCAGGATGGCATCAGAGAAGAGCAACCTGCCTGAAGGCGCAACTTTTAATTTCTACCAAAACAACCAACAGGTGATCAAACAAAACAAACAAAGCTAAAGGCAGGAATTGGCCTGTTTTCTGACTTCTGCTCTGGATGGCTCAAGTCTCTATTTTTCAATCTGCAGGCTATGACCCATGAGTGGATGGCAAAACCAATTGAGCAGAGTACAACTGGCACTGAAAGAAAGAAAGAAATAGAACACAAGGGACCCAAGAGCTGCACATGGTAAGCATAGGTTACGATGATCTTTTCTGTGTCTTAGGAAAAACTGGTTTGGGCCATGTATGAATGCAGGCATATATGTGTGTGTCTCTGTGGATTTTATTGGATCTTCATAGAAACCTATTTTTCTGTTTTCTTATCCTTTTTTAATGTTAAAGAGAATAAAACAAAAGAGGACAGATCTAAGCAGATCAGAACAGAACAACGTAAGCAACACAGCATTTCACAACAAGACAATTGGATATTAACAGTAAGTATCATAATGTCTCTTTCCTTAAAATAGTTGAGCTTAGCTTTACACACAATAATGTCAAACATAACAAAGTAGAATAAAATAGCTCAAGAGAATGGAAGCATTGCAAGGCATTCGAACCAAACAACCAAAGATGAACAATGGCTGCTATGTTATCTCATTTTCCATAAAAAATTTTGTTTATACTATCATACATATTAAAATCCAGTAAGACACAACATGATAGAACCAATGGTAATAGAAAAACAAGAGCATGGTAGGACTTCAGAGCAAGATGATATTAAATCAACACTGGCTGCCATATTGTTGTGTCTTCACAGTAACTATTCATATGATCACATATATTAAGATCTAACAAAACAGAATAAAGCCATTCCAACCAATGAGTGAAAACATAAGACGTCAAAGCAGTATAATGGTGAACCATGATTTCTATAAAATCTTCTGTACTCTTGCCATTTTTTACACTAGTGAGACTATATGGTATTTATACATGTGAGTTTGATTTTTTCACTTATGAGTATAGATTCAAGTTGCATCCATTTATTTATAAATATCTCAATGTGATCATTCTTTATAGCTGAGTAGTACTCCATTGTATAAAAGTACCACAATTTTTTTAACCATTCCTCGGTTGATGGGCACTTAGGTTGTTAACAAGATCTGGCTATTACAAATTGTGCTGCTATAAACATGGGTGTGCATATATCACTGTGGTAAGATGTTTTCAGATCTTCTGGGAATATGCCTAAAAGTGGAATAGCTGGGTCAAAAAGGGACCTCCAACCCCAGATTTTTGAGGTATCAGATTGACCTCCACAGTGGTTGTACCGGTCTACACTCCCACCAACAGTGCAGAAGAGTTCCTTTTTCCCCACAGCCTCTCCAGCATTTGTTGTTAGTAGTTTTGTTGACCCTGGCCATTCTTTCTGGAGTGAGATGGTATCTCAGTGTGGTTTTAATTTGCATTTCTCTAATGACCAATGATGATGAACATTTTTTCATGTATTTCTTTGCCATTTGTATTTCTTCATCTGAAAACTGTGTGTTCATCTCAGATGCCCATTTTTGGATTGTGTCTTTGAATTTCGGGGGTCTGACTTCTTTTAATTCTTTGTAAGTTCTAGACAGAATTCCTTTGTCTGAGGAACAGTTAACTAAGATTTTTTTTCCCAGTTTGTAGGTTTCCTTTTCACTCTGCTGGGGATTTCTTTGGACATGCAGAAACTTTTTTATAAGATGTGGTCCAGTTATTGATTCTGGGAAGGATTTCCTGTGCAGTTTGGTTCTTGTTCATGAATTCTCTACCTACCCCTATGTCTTCAAGATTTTTACCTACTTTGTCTTGCAACAGATTTAGTGTTTCTGTTTTAATGTTTAGATCTTTGATCCATTTGGATTTTAGTTTAGTACATGGAGATAGGCATGGGTCTAATTTTAGTTTTCCCAGCACCATTTATTAAAGAAACTGTCATTCTTCCAGTGAACATGTTTGGCCCCCTTATCAAAGATAAAGTGATTGAGTATGTTTGTAGTTCTATTTTCTAGTCTATTCCATTGATCTTCAGGTCTGATTTTATTCCAGTACCATGTTGATTTTATTACAGTAGCTTTGTAGTATCACTTCAAGTCAGGGATTGTGATGCCTCGTGCCTTGGCTTTGCTGCTTAGAATTGCCTTCACTATTCTAGGTCTCTTCTGGTTCCAGATAAATTTTAGGAGTGATTTCTTTAGATCAATGAGATATGTTAGTGGTATTTTCATTGGGATTGCATTGAATGTGTATAACAATTTTGGGAGAATGGCCATTTTTACAATATTTATCCTCCCTATCCATGAACAAGGGATGTCTTTCCATTTTCTGAGGTTCTCTTTGATTTCTTTTTCAGGGTATTATAATTTTCCCTGTACAACTCTTTTACATCTTTCATTAGATTAATTCCTAAGTATTTCATTTTTTTGGATGCCAGTGTGAAGGGTGTGGCTTCTCTTATTTCTTAGTGAATTTGTTGTTAGTGTATAGGAATGCTATTGATTTTTGAGTATTGGCTTTGTATCCAGCTACATTGCTGAATTTATTTATTATATCTAAGAGACTTCCAATGGAGGTTTGGGGGTCTTCTATGTAGAGTATCATGTCATCTGCAAATAATGATAGTTTAATTTTTTCTTTTCCTATCTTTACTCCTTTTATTTCTGTCTCTTGTCTAATTGCTCTGGCTAGTATTTCCAGTACTATATTGAATAGGAGCAGTGATAATGGACATCCTTGTCTTGTGCCTGATTTCAAGGTAAAGGCTTTCAGTTTTGGGCCATTTAATATGACACTGGTTGTTGGTTTGTTGCAGATGGCCTTTATTATATTGAGGTAAAGACCATCTATTCCAATTCTCTGTAAGGTTCTTATCATGAATGGGTGTTGGATCTTATCAAAAGTGTTTTCTGCATCTATAGAAATGATCATGTGATTCTTGCTTTTGGCTGTATTGATATGGTAGATTACATTTATTGATTTATTGATTTATGAATCCCACTTGGTCATGGTGTATAATCTTGATGATTTGCTGCATCCTGTTTGCCAATATTTTATTGAGAATTTTTGCATCTATGTTCATTAGGGAGATTGACCTCTAGTTCTCTTTTTTAGCTGGGTCTTTCTCAGGTTTTGGTAGTAGAGTGATATTTGCTTCCAGGAATGACTTAGGGAGAATTGCTTCTTTTTCAATTTCATTGAAGAGTTTGAGGAGTGTTGGCATTAAGTCTCCTTTGTATTTCTTGTAAAATTCTGCAGTGAATCAGTCTGGGCCTGGGCTCTTCTTTATTGGTAGGGACTTCATTACATTTTCAATTTCATTCATAGAAATTGGGTTATTCCGCAGTTTTACATCTTCTTGATCCAGCTTTGGTGGTTCGTATGTTTTTAGGAATCTGTCCATTTCTTCTGTGTTTTCAAACCTATGTGAGTAGAGGTTTTTGAAATAGTTGTTGATGATCTTCTGTATTTCCACAGGGTCAGTGGTGATTTCTCCTTTTTCATTCTGTATTGCATGAATTTGAGTCTTTTATTTCCTTTTTTTAATGAGGTTGGCTAGGGGCTTGTCAATTTTATTTATTCTTTCAAAGAACAAACTCTTTGATTCATTGATTCTTTGAATTGTTTTCTTAGTCTCTATTACATTAATTTCTGCTCTGATCTTTATAATTTCCTCCCTTCTTTTGGCTTTGGGCTTTGCTTGCTCTTCTTTTTCTAGATGTTTGAGGTATAATATCAGGTTGCTTATTTGTATTCGTTCTGTTTTCCTACTGTGGGGACTCAGTGCAATAAATTTTCCTCTGAGGACCGCTCTCATTGCATCCCACAGGTTCTGGTAAATTGTATTTGTATTTTCATTTGCTTGTAGGTATTGTTTAATTTCTTCTTTAATTTCTTCTGTGACCCACTGATTGCTCAAGAGAGTATTACTTAATTTCCACTGTTTGTTGGGTTTTTGCAGTTACTTTTATCATTAATTTCCAGTTTCATGGTGCTGTGATCTGATAACATGTATGGGATAATTTCAATTCTTTTGCATTTACTTAAATATGTTCTGTGGGTTAGTATTTGGTCTATTTTAGAGAATGTCCCATATTGCTGAGAAGATTGTATATTCTGATGTTGTTGGATGGAACACTCTGTATAGGTCTATCAAATCCATTTGTTCACAGGTGTGATTCAGTTCTGTTATTTCTTGGCTGATTTTCTGTCTAGTTGATCTATCCCTTTGTATCAATTGTGTGTTAAGGTCTTCTGTTATAATTGTGTTATTGCCTATTTGATTCTTCATTTCTGTTAATACTTGCTTTGTGTAGTTGGGTGCTCTGGAATTTGGTGCATATATATTTAAGATTGTTATCTCTTCCTCTTGCAGTTTTCCCCTAACTAGTATGTAGTGACCTTCTTTATCTCTTCTGATCATTCTTGGTTTGAAGTTCACATGGTCTGCAAACAGAATAGCTACCCTCACTTTTTTTTTAGTTCCTGTTGCATGGATATTGTTTTCCATCCTTTGCCTTTCAGTCTATGAGTTTCCTTTTGGGTTAGATGGGTTTCTTATAGACAGCATATGGTTGGGCATTGTTTCTTGATCCATTCTGCCAGTCTGTTTCTTTTAATTGGTGAATTTAGGCCATTTATATTTATGGTTATAATTCTCATATATTGGTTTATTGTTGACATGTTATCTTTCTGATGTTGTATCTTAGCTTTCCGTTCTGTTTAATTGTCTGTCTTGCTTAGTGGTTTTTTCCTATGTATCTAGAATGTCTTTCAGTATTCTTTGTAGGTTTGGTTTGGTGATCATGAAGTTCTTCAGCTGTTCTTTGTCATCGAAGTATTTTATTTCTCCATGTATTTTGAAGGACAGTTTTGCAGGGTACATCAGTCTGGGTTGGAAGTCGTTCTTTAAGGATCTGAAAAACTTCACTCCATGCTCTTCTTGACTTCTTTGTGTGTGTTGAGAAGTCTGCTGTGTTTGTGATAGGTTTTCCTTTATAAGTGACCTGTCTTTTCTCTCTAACAGTTTTTAATATTCTATTCTTATGTTGGGTTTCTTGGATGGTGATTATTATATGTCTGGGTGTAGTTTTGTTTTGTTTATGGCTATTTGGAGGTCTGTATGCCTCACTAATACATATGTCAGTTCCATACTCATGGTTGGGAGGTTTTCAGCTATTACTTCTGTAAATAGCCTCCTGATATCATTTATGTTGTTCCCTTCTTTTTCTCTTATCCCTATTAATCTTATATTGTTTTTCTTTGCATCATCTTGCAGCTGTTGAATTGTTATTTCCTGATTTCTTGTTATTGTTAGAAGATCTTTCCTTTCCTGTTCACTAGCTGCAATCTTATCTTCGAGGTCTGAGATTCTATCTTCACTTTGGTTGAGGTGGTTTTTGCAACTTTCATTAGAGTTTTTGATTTCCTGTATATCTCTTTGCATCTGCTTCATGTATTATATTTGTTCCTTAAACTGTTCATTCAGGGATCCTATCATTTTGCTTTGTTCCTCTAATTGTTTAGCTGTGTATTTATTTGTTGGATGCATTCAGTATTTCTTTCACTACTTTTATCATTTCTTCTTTTACCTGGGAGAATATTTCTGATTTGAGTTCCCTCATAGCTTCCCATTCTTGCTTCTTTATTTCAGTTGATATCATTTCATGCATTTCAGGTGTATGTGTAGTATTTTCTTCTATGTACATGGCTCCTAGATTTTCTTGGGATGAGCTAGAGGTTTGAGATTCATTTTGGTCTTTTGTTTTATCATTTTTCTATATTTCTGTGTTTCCAGTGATTTTCCAAAGCTTTCCTTCATGGCGCGGTGCCAGCTTGGCTCCCTCTTCAGCAGGCCTGGCTCCCCTGGTTGAATGAAGGTCACTAGGCACAGTCCACTTAAGCCCTCAGAACCTCTGGAGCCTAGTCCAATGACCTATGGGGGCTGGACAGGCACGCAGCTGCCAGGATTGATGGTCCCAAACTTTTCCAGGCCTGCCCTGATGAGCATTAACTCACCTCACAGCACGTTGCTGGCTTGGCTCCCCCTTCAACGGGCCTGGCTCCTGTTTTCTTATCCTTGCCATGCAGGTGCTGTGCTGCTGAGCTATATCCCAGGCCCAGAAACCTGTTTCTTAACTATTTTTCTATTTTTCTATTTTCCTGTTTTTCTGTTTCATGTATGCATGCAGACATTTATATGTGTGTCTCTGTGGATCTTATTGGATCTTCATAGAAACCTATTTTTCTGTTTTCTTATCCTTGCCATGCAGGTACTGTGCTGCTGAGCTATATTCCAGGCCTAGAAACCTATTTCTTAACTTCAGTCTTGGTCTTGAAGGCACTGTGGGCTTTATACTTTATCAAGTCAGAATATCTAAGAGTTTGCAAATTGAGACATATTGGTTTGACTTGCAAAATTGCTTCCTTCCATAGGATTGTATTTGGTGCTTAAGGTTTCCATGAAATTGAATAAGTGAAGTTAATATTCAGATGTTAAGGAAACTGACTTCTGGGTTCCCAACTCCTGAGGGTGGTTGCAGCCTGGGATTACGATGAGGCCAGGGAGGCACCTTGGGCAATGTATTTAAAGCAACAATGACTCAAGGCTATAGTAGGGGTGGGAGTGGAAGCCATCCCAGATTCCCTTCTCTCTTAGATCCCTAGCCCTTTCCTCCTTTCCTGGTTCCTAACTGGTTTTTTTGCTGCTCAGTCCCAAGATGAGTGGAGGTCCATCTAGTGTTCCTTCCTGCAATATATTACAGCTGCCTGTAAATCATGTCTCTTTAGAAGTCCTTCCCCATTGGCTCTGGCTTTGGCCATGTGGCTTTGGGTTTGGCCATGGAGAAAGCAGTATGTGTGTTGCATATACTCTGTGTTTTGAGACTTACACTTAGGATGCTGCCCTGGTGACATGCTAAAAAGAAACCTGGATAAAAGATCACAAAGACAGGTCCAACTGACACCCCTGGAGGTAGGCCCTGCCAACAACTGGTGTCACTTGACAGCCATGTGAGATCATCTTGGATTTTCCAACTGACTGAACAGGTGAAGGTGTATTAGTGTGTTTCCTGTTGCTATATCAAGATACCCAAGGCTGGGTAATGTGCAAAGAAAAGGGGTGTGTTTAGTTCATAGATTTGGAGGCTGAAAGTCCATGGCTGGGTAGCCATGTTGGTTTGGCATCATGGTGAATGGGATCCTAGTTATGGGAACAGGTTTATTCAATGTACCACAGGAACAAAGGGAAAGCCAGAGATAAGAAGGGGCCAGACTTGCTCCTTTCCTTACCACCCACCTACTCTTGCAGGAACCCAATGGGTCTGGAGAGAATGATTTAAAAAAAAAACAATTTCATAACAAAATAATAGAATAACAATAGTTGAACAATAGTTGATTACATGTTGTTATCTTTAAAGTAGTTGCTCAGGGTACAAGGTATGGCCTTAAAAATTTCTCCAATTGGTATTAACACAAACTTTCCTTTGTATTCTTTTTATTTTTAAGATTATTATTTTTTTGGTGCAGGAAATTGAACTTGGGCCCTGTGCTTGCCAGGCAGGCATGGTGCCACTGAGCCACATCCCTGGCCCAAATGAACTAAGAGACACTTAATAGTGTAACTGTCTTGCATTTTTCCCTTTTCCCTCCTGTCATTTGCTCTTTCACTCATCCTAGTTCCTTTTTCCTTTTGAATGATTTCTTCCCACTTCACAATAGCTATTGTACATTTTAGACCTGATTTACTCTTTCATCATCAGGGAGTTTCTCTCATCAGGGAGACAGTGATGGTTACACATGTGAGTCTGATTTATTTCACTTATGAGTATGGTCTCTAGTTGCATCCATTTACCTAGAAAAGCCTCAGGTTTATCCTTCTTTATGGCTGAGTAATACTCCATTGTATAGAAATGCCACATCTTTTTTATCTATTCCTCATTGATGGGCATTTGAGTTGTTTCCAAGATTTAGCTCTTACAAATTGTGCTGCTATAAACATGCACATATATCACTGTGGTATGATGTTTTCATTCTTCTGGGAAGATACCCAGAAGAGGAGTAGGTGGGTGGAATGGGACCTGTAATCCTAGTTTTTTAGGATTCTCCATATTGATTTCTGCAGTGGTTGTATTGGTCTACACTCCTGCCACAGTGGAGAAGGGTTCCTTTTTCCCTAAAGCCTCTCGAGCATTTGTTATTGGTTGATTTCTTGATGATAGCTATTCTTTCTGGAGATGGAATCCCAGTGTTGTTTTGATTTGTATCTCTTGAATGACCAGTGATGTTGAATATTTTTAAATATATTTATTCTCTGTTTGTATTTTTTCATCTCAGACATCTGTGTTCATCTTAGATGCCCATATTTCAATTGGGTCTTTGAATTTGGTGTCTTTAAATTTGAATTCTTTATGTTTAGGTTTAAGTTCTTTGTCAGAAGGACAATTGGCTAAATTTTCCCCATTTTATGGATGTCTTTTCACTCTCTTGGTGATTTCTTTTGCTGTACAAAAGCTTTTTAATAAGATGAGATCCCAGTTGTTGATTCTTTGAAGTATTTCCTGTGCAGTCAGGGTTTTGTTCATGAAGTCTCTACCTATACCAGTGTCTTCAAGATTTCTATTTTCTCTGTCAGTAATTTAGTGTTTTTGTATTTAGATCTTTGATGCATTTTGACTTTATTTTAGTGCCTGGTGATAGGTGTGGGTCTAGTTTTAGTCTTTGGCATGTGGAAAACCAGTTTTTGTTTTGGGAATCGAACTCATGACCCAGCACTTGCCAGGCAGGCACTTACGCCACTGAGCTAAATCTGAAGCCCCAAGACAGTTTTTTTTGGCACCATTTATTAAAGAGACTTTTCTTCCAGTGAACATATTTGGTTCCTTTGTCAAAATAAGATGGAAGACTGTGTTTGTAGTTGTATCTGCATCTTTTAAGCTGTTTCACTGGTCCTCAGATCTGTTTTTGTGCCATTACCATGCTGATTTTATAACAGTAGCTTTGTAATATAACTTAAAGTCAGGGATTGTGATGCCTCCTGCCTTGCCTTTGTTGCTCAGAATTGCTTTTGCTATTCTAGGTCTCTTCTGTTTCCAGTTGAATTTTCAGAATGATTTCTCTAGATCTGTGAGGTATTCTGATGGTATTTTGATCGGAATTGTATTAAATCTGTATAACAATTTTGGGAGTATGGTCATTTTCACTGTGTTGGTTCTTCCAATCCATGAGCAAGGGATATCTTTCCATTTTCTGAGATCCCTTTCACTTTCCTTTTTTTAGCGTACTGTAATTTTCAATATATAGATCCCTTACTTCCATTGTTTGGTTGATTCTTAAATATTTCATCATTTTTTTGGATTGCTATTGTGAAGGGTGTGGTTTTCTTAATTTCTCTCTCAGCAAGTTTTTTGTGTGTGTGCAGGAAGGCTGTTGATCTTTGAGTGTTGTCTTTGTATCCAGCTACACTACTGAATTTGGATTTTATTTGTTTGCTCACTCTTTTGAGACAGGGTCTCACTATGCAGTTCAGGCTGGCCTTGAGCTCACTTTGTAGCCCAGGCTGGTCTTGAACTCACAACAATCCTCCTGCCTCAGCCTCCCAAGTGCTGGGATTAAAGGTGAGAACCACCATGCCCAGCTTGAATTTGGTTATTAAATCTAGACATCTTTCAGTGGCATTTTTGGGTTCTTCTATGTATCGTATCAAGTCATCTGTGAATGATGATAATTTGACTTCTTCCTTTTCTATGCTTATTCCTTTTATTTCTGGAGAGACTGATTTTGATTCCTTCAAAGGGTAGCATTTCCAGTGATTTAAGCACCTTCTTGAGACCATGTCTTAACAGGCCCCACCCTCTCTTCCTGGCACACTGGACTCCATGCCTCTAGCACACGAATGTTTGTAGGACAAATCACATCCAAGCACCAGGAGAAACCAGAAGAGGAAAGACCCAGCTGGCCATGGAAATGTGAGAGATCATTGTGTTTATGCGCTGAGATCTGGGCGATGATGCAGCTGTGCCTCCCCACAGCCCTCGTGTCTCTCACTCTGGGCATGGCCAGTCTCTGGCTTCTCACATGTCGATGGCTCCCAGGCCAACAGCTGACTTTCCAGTGCTGGCTGTGTCCACTTGTATGTCCACAGGTTTGTTCAAACTGCACTTCAGCACCTGACCCACACTGATGGCACCTGGATCTTCCCCTCTTCTTCCTGTACTGTCCACCCTTTTTCTTTTTGCACTGGGCCTCACACCCAGCTACATCCCCAGCCCCTTTTTGTTTTGAGACAGGGTCTTGGTAACTCTCTGAGTTGCCCAGATTCAGAACTTAGATTCTCCTGCCTCAGCCTCCCAGAGTGCTTGAATTCAAGGTGTGCTCTGAGCCCTGTCTTGGATGGCAGTATGTTCAAATTACAAACCTCAGTGGCTCATGGTGTTTTCTGAGATGGCCCCAGATCCTTCAGTGTTTGTATTCCTCTTGCAAAAGAGCCCTGACAGTAGTCACAGTAACAGGCTGATCTACCTCACTATCCTGTGAATCTGGACCAGGCTGCAGAGGAAATGGCAATGTGTGACTTCTAAAACAAGTCTCAAAAGATAACACTGTTTGCACCTGGCTGCCCTCTTGGAATGCTGGCCCTCAGACCCCACCAGCCATGCTGAAGCAACACAGGCCACTTGGGAAGGCCACCTGGTTGTACTAACTTACTAGAGGTACTGTGCAAAGTACCAGGGAGTGGGTGGCTTAATCCAAGGGTCCCTACACATTTTGGCAACAGGGGCCAGTGTTGTGGAAAACAGTTTCTCCACAGACCTGAAAGGAGGGAACTGGGATTATTCAACTGCATTGCACTTAATTGTGCACTTTATTTGTGTTATTATCACCCTGTACACTTTATTTGTATCATTATTGCATTAGCTTGTCTTAGGTGCCTAGATCCCTTGCATGTGCAGTTCACAGCAGGGTCACCCTCCCTTTGGATTCTGTAGCCCGCTGATATGACAGGAGGCGGAGCCCAGGTGGTGATGCTGTTGGAAACAGATGAAGCTTCACTGGGTCTCTAAATTGTTTCAAAGTAGCATGACCAGCTTGTCATGGTTTACTGGAGAGTGTCCTGGTTTTAAACTTGAAAGTCCCACATGCTGAAAACCATGTTGGTTCTAGGAAAACCAGGATAGTGGGTCGCTGTCTTCCAACCCTACTTGGATATATCCAGGACCTGAACTGTGTACCAGTTTTTAAATTTAAAGGAATTAAAATGATGTAGAGTCACAATGTCAGTCACTCCTGGCAGGAGATACCTTCTGGCACCACCACTGTTATGTAACACACAGCCCACCCTTAGTGGAGTGTAAGGACAGTTCCTTTATTAGTTACTTTACTCATTCTGTAGACCAGGAATTCAGATAGACCATGTGGGGATAGTTCCTCATTGTTTCCTGGAATCTGGTCTTGCCCAGGGAAGATGGGAATGGTGGGGAAGACATGACCACCTGGGGCTGGAGTCATCTGGTAGCTTCTGTTCTTTCATGTCCAGAGCCTGGTGGGACTGAGCTGGGGCTGTACATTGAAGCACTCTCTTTGTGGCCTGGTGTTGTGGTTAATTGTGAGATGTCAATTTGAGTAAGAACTGCTTAGCAGATTAATGAAGCTCTAGGTGTGTCCCTGGAGAATTACCGGGCCAGCAAATTGAAGGAGGAAGATCCACCCCCAATGTGACTGGCACCAACCAGTAGGCTTACAGCATTGGGTGACACCAACCAATAGGTTTATAGGGTTGAGTGGCACCAACTGTAGCCTTGGGTGCCAACAGCCAGTAGGTTGGTAGCCTGGACAGAAGAAAAAGGGAAAGAAGAAGGAAGTCTTGTTTTGTTCTTCTTTGGAATTTCAGTCTTTGCCATTGCTTTTGGACTTGGTCTCCATTTTCTTCAAGCTTCTAGTGCAGACTACAAGCTCCTAATGCAGACCCTTTCCAATCCAGACTCACAGAACTCTGCAAAGCTCCAGCCTTCAACCTTTTTTTAAAAAAAATTTATTTAAAGAGAGGGGAAAAATAAAGCAAAACAGGAAAAAATGGGTAGAAACAATACAGAATTTCACAAAAATGAACAGTAAGAAATCACTGATTGATACATTACATATTGTCTTCTTGGATGTACTTCTGGCTCTCACTTGCTAGCAGGGGCAGGGAGGATGGATGGATGGATGGATAGATAAATGTTTGATTCTTAGCCCGCAGCCCCAGCAGGCTCACAGCCTCCAACCAGAGGGATGAACTGGCTGCCTGTTTTCCCAGCGCCCCAAGGTCCAACATGGTGGGTCGCAGATCTCAGGAAACGCTGATATGGTTCTTGCCCTGGGGCAGCCGCTCCTTGCCAGGCCACAGCCACTTACCAGAGCGGCATGCTGGCAGCTGCCTGTTTTCCCAGTGCCCCAAGGTCCAACATAGCCTGGGCCTTCAACCTTTGATTGGATTCCCTGGCTCTCCAGAACATAGATAACCATTTCATATTCTTCCACCCTGATTCTGCAGGTGGCCATTGTAAACCTACTTAGTAAAACCTTTATATAATCTTGTATATGTATGTTATATGAACCCTCATGAATATACCTCGGCTTCTCCTAGCATGCCTAGACACCATGAGGGTTCCAAAAGAGGCAGCTGCAGACTGCAAGTCCATTTATAGCCCAACCTCAGAAACCAGGAAAGTGGGCTGGGGATTTAGCTTGGTGGCATAAGTGCCTGCCTTGCAAGCGCAAGGTCATGAGTTCAATCCCTGGTACTGATAAAAGAAAAAAAAAGAAACCAGGATGGTGTCACTTACATTATTTTCTCTGGGAGGAGTCAGAAGCCCAGTGTGAGCAAGGGATGGGGGATAGCCTCCACCTCTTGATAGGGAGTGACCCCGTGGCCTGTGCTAGTGCAGCGAGCTTTGGAAGATACAGCCTGCTGCCGTGGGATGAGTGGGTCCAGAGAGGGTGTGGCTTGTGGAAGGCACATCAGCTTTGTTTCCTCATCAGGCCTGCCCTGCCACATGGGGTCCTGGAAGTTTAAGCTGTGGCCCTACTTCTCATCCTTTCCAGAGGCTCTGTTCCTAGTGGTACATGGCCTGTGCCTGTAATCACAGCACTCTGGGAGGCTTAGGCAGGAGCATTGCAAGTTCAAGCCCAGCCTGGCCAACTGAGCAAGACCTTACTTCAAGCTAAAACAGAAAAATGTTCTGGGGATGTAGCTCCTAGGGAGTCCTGAGTATGTGGCACCCAGAGCCTGGTTCACCCCAAAGTGTGGGTCCTTTGCAGGCTTCTCCTGTGGCCAGGAAGGAAGCAAGGCTTTCTCAGATAAGAGATTTGAGCCTTGGGTGGATTTACAATGGGAGGAGCAGGACTGTGGGCACAGGGCTTGAGTGCTAAAAGGAGGTGGGAAAGCTGGCAAAGCAACTGGGTAAAGGGCATCAGGGTCAAGGCCAAGGAGAATTCACACTCAGGTCCTAGCCCTGAGGTCCTCTGGTTCTAGATGAGGTGAGCAATTGCTCCATAAGTCAGCAACCTGTGAGCCGGAGGGCTGTGGTATCAGCTGGGAAACAGTCTGGCATTTGCTTCTTTTTCTGTTTCCCCAGGGTTTCCATCATGTCTTTGCCTCTTCCCAACTGTAACTTAGGACCTGGGTATTGAAGGTGTCTGGATTTCCTATGGGCAGGGCATGGACTAGGAAGATTTAGTCTCAGTATTGTGCTGGAGCTGCTGCTCTGTAGCAGCTTGTGTGGCCCCTGGGGACACAGCCATGAATCAGACCTCAAGAGGCCCCAGCCTCATGGTGGTCACTCTAGGCTCTGTCCTCCGCAGGCCTACTATGTAGCCATGGGATGGAGGCAAATACACAAGAGGGTATCTACAGAGCTGCCCAACTGGGACAGTCCAGCAAAGAGTGATGGTCCCCAGCTTTCCCCCCAGTGGCTCAGAGCTCTGTGGTGATTAGCTTTGGACATTCCATCAGCTTCCAGCCCTACCCCTCAACTCCTGGTTACCAGGGTGACCCATGGTGGCTGCATCGATGACCTTAGCTGTGGTGTTGGAGAACTGCTCTGCAGAGCTTCTGCCAGTTAGCGTGTGGCAGGAGGGAGCTGGTGATCTTGTGAGGTATCCATAGAGACAGGCGCCAGGTAACCATGAGCCTCTTAAATTCCAGCATCCGCAGTTGCCTGGTAGCTCTTGAGTCCCATTGCACAGATGGATAAATGGAGCCCTGAACTATAGCAGGAGGGGCCCAGCCCTTATAGATTTTAGGCATCCCTGATATCTGGTTTAATTTAAAGAGCTACTCTGGCTATTTCATAGGCTAGTAGTTCTCGGACATCAGCATGCAGGGCTTGTGAAAGCAGATTACTGAACCTACCCTCAGAGTTTCTGATTCAGGTGTCTAAAGCGGGTCTAGTGAGCTGTGTTTCTTTAGAGTTCTGTGCGCTGCTGCTGTTTGTGCTGGTGGTAGTCTGGAACCACACTTTGAGAACCAGTGTGGTGGAACAGAGTAAAATGTGTGCTTCTAAATCCCTCACGTGGAGGGGAGAAACTAGGAACAAAAGGCTGCAGGTTAGCTGCAGGAAATCTAGGACTTGCCTGTGTACGATCTCCACCCCCCCAGGTGGTCATAGAATTAAAAGAATATTTTATC
>PVLA01017936.1:0-15860 GCA_004027455.1 Hydrochoerus hydrochaeris | reverse complement strand
CCAGGGCTGGAAGAACTCGGTGCGCCACAACCTCTCGCTCAACGAGTGCTTCATCAAGCTGCCCAAGGGGCTCGGGCGGCCGGGCAAGGGCCACTACTGGACCATCGACCCGGCCAGCGAGTTCATGTTCGAGGAGGGCTCGTTCCGCCGCCGGCCGCGCGGCTTCAGGCGGAAGTGCCAGGCGCTCAAGCCCATGTACCACCGTGTGGTCGGCGGCCTGGGCTTCGGGGCCTCTCTGCTGCCCCAGGGCTTCGACTTCCAGGCGCCCCCGGCCGCGCCGCTCGGCTGCCCCGGCCAGGGCGGCTACGGCGGCCTCGACATGATGCCCGCGGGCTACGACGCGGGCGCGGGCGCCTCGGGCCACGCGCATCCGCACCATCATCACCACCACCACGTCCCGCACATGTCGCCCAACCCGGGCTCCACCTACATGGCCAGCTGCCCGGTGCCCGCGGGGCCGGGGGGCGTCGGGGCGGCGAGCGGTGGTGGCGGTGGCGGGGACTACGGGCCAGACAGTAGCAGCAGCCCGGTGCCCTCGTCGCCGGCCATGGCGAGCGCCATCGAGTGCCACTCGCCCTACACGAGCCCCGCGGCGCACTGGAGCTCGCCCGGCGCCTCGCCTTACCTCAAGCAGCCGCCCGCGCTCACACCCAGCAGCAACCCCGCGGCCTCTGCCGGTCTGCACTCCAGCGTGTCGTCCTACTCTCTGGAGCAGAGCTACCTGCACCAGAACGCACGCGAGGACCTCTCAGGTAACTGCAGGGTCTGGGGACCCGGGACGCCTGCGGTGTACGCTAGTGGGGCGGCTTCTCCGGCAGCCGCAGCCCCGAGCTCGCTGGGGTCCCCGGGAGCGGGCTTGTTTGTCGGAGGGGGCGCAGAGGGCACTGCAGGCACCCAGAACCGCTGGGCTCCTGGGAGCATGCGGCAGTCACCGCCGTCCTGTCGTGCACGGGTGTCCGGGTTCAGCTCTGACTCGGCCGGGAGAGACACACAGGCCTGTGGGGGCTTCGTCAAGGCTCTGTCTGGTTCCTTTTGTCTTTTTTTTTTTAACAGTTCATTTTTGTCTCTGGGAATTTCAAGAGGGAGAGTTCCTGTATGCTGGGCTATGGGTAGGAGCAGGAAAAGCAGAGTAGAGTTTCAGAGGCCTTCACTAGAGAGGAGCTCCCCTCTACACACACACACACACACACACACACACACACACACACGTCGGACCACAGCTGATACACAGGGGTAAGGGCCCAGCAGGACCTGGGGCTCCCTGAGAGCTGTGCCCACCATGGCGGCTTGCATCAGTGTCCTTGCTGGTTCAAATCCAGGCGGTGTGGATTAGGAAACTTTATGGACCAGTGGGAAGGAGGGCAGGGTGGGGTACCCTAGACAATTCGAATATGCATTCAGCTTTATCTGGAGAATGGAGAGAGACCCTTAGCATTAACCCGCGGGGTGCAGATTAAAATCTCCAGGCTGGGAGGCACACAAGGCCCAGACACGGCCCCATTCCTTAGCCGCCCTCCTCACTGACAACGTGGGGCTCAGGGTGACGCAGGCCGTTGTCTGTGCTGCAGCTCTGAGGCCAACCAGAGCCCCAGGGCCAGAAATGGGTCCAAGATGTAGGTTCCCTGGATGGAGAAATTTCCCAATAGGCCTTTTAAATGCAGGTCTCAGAGGTTAACTAAACAAAGACAGTCTCGGCAGGCAGGACCACACCGGAGAGGATTGGGGGCTGACTTTAACCCACAAGAGCAATCTCCTTCCATTTTATGGGAATTTCGAGAAGTAACCCATACAAACATCCCTCACTGCTTCTTTTTCTTCTTTTCTTTTTCATTTTCTTTCTAAAGTGTTACCCGCTCACCGGGCTGTCAATTTCTCCCTCGCACTGGCCTGGACCCCAGGCTCTGCCCCTTGCCCTCTGAGCAGGCCTTGCTCAACTTGAACCCAGATGGGAGGTTGGCAGCTGCAGAAAGCTCTAGGGAGAGACAGGCGTGCGGGGAAACAGATCCCGACCTTCTGAGGCTGCCCTGCTCCCAGGCCCGAAAAGCTGCAGTCACCTGGGAAGCAGAGGCTTTGTCTTTCCCAGAGAACCACCCCCGCTGCCCTTCCTCCACAGTGGGCCTCAGTAGAGCACCCCACCTGCCAGACCTGGGGGGCCCTAGACAGGCACACAGCACCCAGGTCACACTCGGGTTATAACCTCCTTGCTAGGCCCCGTGGGCCTCATGCAGGGCCTCCCCTGTCCCCTTCCCCTGACCTGGGCCACACTGCACCCTAGGGACCACACACCTGCCAGAGGACCCCACATCTGCTGCTGCCCTGCTCAGGCAGGGCCCCCAGTTGCCCACCACCAGCAGCCTGGTGGCTGGCTCCATAGGTGCCCGGCATGGATACAGGGTCCAGGCCCCAGTAGCCATGGGCATGGCTTTCTTGTAGTGGAGAACGAGGTCAGGCCTGGAACGTGTGGTGGCACTGCTGGGATGACGGCAAAGCCCCCTGCCAGGGCCTCCCCAGCCCCACGCACCCCAGGCCTCCTATACTGTCGGCCCTGGAGAAAGTAAAAGCAAAAGCGGGTGGCAGAGTCAGGCTGGGGGGACGAGTGGCCCTTGAGAACCAGAACAAAGCTTGTCCACTGCTGCCAGCCTGAGGCTTTCTCAGGGACCCCTGCAGCCACCAGAGGCCCCCAACCTAGGAAGTTTTCTCTGCTCTCTGAAATCCTGGCTGCTCTGTGGAAGCCTAAAACCTCAGGACCCGCAGCGGGCAAGAGACATTGCACCTTTCTTTTTTTCCAGTCCTTTCCTTTCTTTTTCTCCTGAGATTAATTTTTGTCACTGTCCTTCAGCACAGGGAACAGTTCACACCTCCTGAATCACTGGTGGGCCAGTTGTTGGAAAATAAAGCTCAAGAGGTGAAGGCAGTGCTGTGGTTCTGGGCAATTCAGATTCAGGGCCTGGGAGCCTGGGTTCAACCGGAGATGAAAACCCAGAGCCGGGGAGAGAGATGCAGAAATTCAGGAGCACAGAACACTCCTTAGGGGCCCCTCATGCTGACTTGTGTGTGCATCAAACCAAGCAAAGAATGCCGCCAGCCAGAGTGTCCCACTGAAAGTGTGGAACCAAGACGCTTGCAGAGCTGGGTTTTCCCTCCTGGTTTTTAGTGAGGAATCCAAAGGCACCGCTGCTTTTGTCCCTGAGTCCAAACCAGGCAGTGCAGATGGGCATTTCACCAACAGGACTCTCCACCATCAGTGGCGCCTGTGTCTCTGAGGAGGTTTTTCTTTCTTCCCCTTTCTTCTTTCAGTGGGTCTGCCCCGTTACCAGCATCACTCCACTCCAGTGTGTGACAGAAAGGATTTTGTCCTCAATTTCAACGGCATTTCTTCCTTCCACCCCTCTGCCAGTGGGTCTTACTATCACCATCACCACCAGAGCGTGTGTCAGGACATTAAGCCCTGCGTCATGTGAGCAGATGGAGGCCACCACTCTCCTCGCCGCTCCTCTCTTCTCCTCTCCTGACCTCTGCTGAGGGGCAGATAGGCACCGAGAGAGGACTGCGATGGATGACACACTCCCCTATGTGCACAGGACAGTAGTAAGTAGCACCCCCACTGCTTAACAGAACCCCAGGACCATCGCCTGCGGCTGAAGTAGGTGGAGCCCTTGGCAAGGTAATGCCCAGACCCGGATGGACCCCAAACAGAGGAGAGGCAAGAAGTTGCCAAGCGTAAGAAATAAACCTGTAACTCTGGGATCTTCATCGCCTTCTGTAATCAGGGTCCGAGAAAAGCAGACAAGTTGTGTGTATGTGTGGTTTTCTTTATCTATGAAAACTTGTGTGCTTTTCAAAAAGGCAGTGTGCAAAGCACAGGCGTCCCAGAGAGCTTCCTCGCGCTTCCCGGCTGAGAGGAGCGTGGTTCACCCCAGACACCCCGTTTGGATACAGGTGCCCAAGAACACTATGAAGAAACCATTTGGAACCAATGCGTCTAGTTTAAGAAAGCGGTTCTAAGTATTGTGCCAATACAACGTTTTTACAAGGCTGTTTTCTACCACCATATTCTAAAGATATTTTTATGATCTTCGTGTATACTCACACTTTGCTTGTATTTTAAAAGGAGGATATATTTGCACTTATGTATACTTTTACAGTTTGCCAAAATATTTTGATGTAAAATTTTTTTCAATAAAATGTATATAACAAATACTTGTTTTAGGGGCCGATTTCCTTCCAGGAACGCCAGCCGGGGTCCGCCCCTCCCCTGCACTGCGGCTCTGCCCCGCACCCCCTCCCGTGGTGTGCGTCTGGGCCTGGAGTCGCCCAGCTTCAGCCTGCGGGTCTTCTCAGGAGCCAGAGACAAGAGGGGATGCCCCTTTGTTATTCCTTCCTCTACTTTGCGTTCGCTTTTTCGGCCTAAACAAAAATCAGAAGGTCAGAAGAGAGCCAGGCAAGACAGAGATGAAAAGAGGTGAGAGTCTGATGGGAGAAGACCACATGGGGGCTCCGGTGTGTTCTTCTCTGTGCGTGGCCAGAAGTTCTGCCTCCGCTCTCTCCCGCCCTCTCCTCTTCCCCGGCAGCAAGCACCGTGGTGGCCGCTGCCCAGGCAGACACCCAGCGTCCAGGGTCCAAAGCTGGGACTGCCCCGCCGGGGGCCCGCCCCGCAGGCCGCCCGCGCCTCCCTTTGCACTGGGCTTCCCCAGCAGGAGCCTGTGCGGCGGCGGGGCGGTGGCAGACGCGCCACCGAGCAGGGGGCCGGTCCGGCTGCCTGTTGGTACCGGGGTCCACGGGACCGAACTTCTCAACCACAGCCCGAGGCGTGGTTCTTTCCAGCGCGGGCTGGACTTCGGTTTCCGCTTCTGCTCTCCGAGTGAAAGCCCGCTCTGGTCCCTGCCCACGGTCCTCCTCCCGGCCCACCAGCGGGCCTGCCGGAGCCGGCGCCCGGCCGTGTCCACCCCGGAGCCGCGGGCCAGGCCTGGCCAGAGGGGTGCATCTGCTCCCCAGAAGCCAACCATCTTCCTGACCCTCAGGCTTCCTATCTGTATTTTCCAAAATTAGGCGGTGACTTAGATATTTTTGGTCTCTCTGTTATCATATTTGCATTTAAATGGAGCTTTCTTTTTCTTTTTTTTTTCTTTCTTTTTTTTTTTCTTGTCTTTTCTTTCATACCGAGCTCCTCGGGGGCCTGCTATAAATTATGAAGTCAGTCTCCGAGTTTGCTCCGACCACAGTGCTGTGTTTACATTCCTCCCGAGGCAGCCGGCATGGTCGTAATTTATATCCTAAACACTCGGACGTAACTTGTTTACACAGAGGATGACAGCGCCGCGGAGCGCGGCCGGGCGCCCCCTGGCGGCCGCAGCGCCGCGCGTCGGGCCGGGAGGGCCTGGGCCACCCGCGCGCCGACGCCGCGAGCTAGCGCGGTCCTTTCTGGCTTGGCAGAGCTGTGTCTCTGCCCCTCGGGGCTCCTCTCTCTGTTGTCTCATCCTGAAACACAACCAGGACTCGCGGACAGCCGTGATTTCACAGGGCTGAAATCCTGATTTGCAGACTCCGTGCTGCATTGCCCTGCTGCTATCTAAGATCCCTGTTTGGTTTCTTTTTTACTCCAAATCTTTTTTTCTCCCTTAAAGATACACACACACACACGCACACGCACACGCACACATATGCATTTCTTTTCCTTTGTTTTCTTTCCTTCTTTCCTCCACTGCACTTTCCTTCCTTCCTTTATTTTATTTTTTATTTTTTGGAAAGATAGCAGTGCTGTAATTCTAAATGTCCCTCTGATCTGGATAGATTCTGAAGAAGTGCTCTTGTAGCTTTGGAAGCAAAAGTAAATGAACCAACTCAAGCAGGGGAGACACTTCTGTTTCTTCTCCCTTTTAGGGTGCTGGGGTCCCACTCCCTAAATGTGGGATCCACACCCCCAGGACATGTCCTAGATCAAATGTATTTTAAAAGCTCAGAGTTTCTGTATTGGCAGAAAAAATCATGTATAAAAAGACAGTTGGCTTTTTGTGGAAGATTTATTGGTTTTGTTTGTGCGTTCGTTTTCGCTTAGGGCTGTGCCACAGAGGAGGAATACAGCAGGCAGCGTGAGGGTGGGCTGTGTTCCTGACTGGGGGTCACCTCAACCCCCCATTCCCCAGGGTGCAGGTGGCGTTCGCCGCCCTCACAGTACACATGTGAGATGATCTGTTTATAGAGCGGAAAGGTTTATCTCGGCCCGTCCTGGGAGGTTTCTGTCCATGCTCAAGGCACAGTGGGGTCATGTGGCCGGGTACTCCATTCACCTCAGGCCAGACGCTGTGGAGGGCAGGGGAAGAGGGAAGGCCACCCCCAGGAGGGGCACCTGCTGGGGACACCTGGGCTGGAACCAGGCCTGTGATGCATGGGCCTTGGAGCCATTCCAGACACAGAGCTCAGTGCATGAGCTGGACCTGGCCGCAGAGACGCACTGGAGCTGTTTCTAGGCTTCGACCCTGTCTGGCTTCTAATTTCAGTTCACCCTGTGCATTTCCCATGTTGCCCAGGAGAAGTCTGTGTCTGACATGGCAAGGGGCCATCTGTGTCCCCAGGGCTGGGCAGCCACACACTGTGGAGCCTGCCCCCCTGCCAGCTCAGTGGGCCTGAGACAAAGGAAGACAGGAAAGAGAGGAGAGACAGAGAGAAACAGCGACAGAGGGTAGAAGGAAGGAAGGAAGGAAGGAAGGAAGGAAGGAAGGAAGGAAGGAGAGAGGAGAAAAAGAGAGGATGGGAGAAGAAAAGAAGAGAGGAGAAGGAAGGAGAGGAGAGAAAAGGAAAGGAGAGGAGAGGAGCAGGGAGAATCCAGAAACAGAAATAAAACTTCCCTAAGAAGCACTGATGGCTTTGGTCCCTTTGGTCCATTGGTCCAGGGACCAGCCTTTGTAAACCACACCCTGGAAAGACAGTTTGAGTGACAGATCCAGTCACAAACACAGTAGTTTGTTCACCCAAATGACCCTGTCATTGGTCACTGGCCCTGGGAAAACACAAGGCCTAAGTTTGAACCCCACACCAGAAAATACAGTCTCCCCATTTTTTTTTCAAAGCTGTGAGAATGCTTGATTTAGTTTAGTAAGTGTTGCAGAGAGTCTGGTGGAATCACCAAGTCTCCCTACTACTAAGTACTTTCTATTAGTAGTTAGTCTTAGTACTTACAGCAGTGATAGCAGAATTCTCCAAAGAAAGGGTGGCAGCAAGGAAAAAGAAATCCCCTTTTCATGGTTTGTAAAAGTCCTAAAGGTCCAATAGCGGGCCAGGAGGGGCTGTGATCTCAGAGCAGCAGTTATGATCCCTAGGTGTGAGGGGTCAGACAGGACCATGGGGCAGGAGACGGGAGGAGGAGAGGCAGAGAAAGGAGGCAGGTGGAGGGGGACAGAGCAAAGGAAAAGGGAGAGAGAGCAAGAAGAAAGGAGAGGGAGAAGGGAGAGCTGAGAGGAGACCAGAGGGAAGGAAAGGGAGGCAGAAGCAGAGGCAGAGGAGAGAGAGAGAGGCAGGCGAGAAGAGAGGAAAGAGGGAGAGAGGGAGAGAGAAAGGGAGGAGAGAGGGAGAGGGCAGGAGAAAAGACTAAGGAAGATGGAGAGAGGGAAAGAAAGAAACGGAAAGGAGAGAAGGGAGGAAGGAAGGAAGGAAGGAAGGAAGGAAGGAAGGAAGGAAGGAAGGAAGGGAGGCAAGAAAGAAGAGCGACAAGAAAGGAGGGAAAGAAAAACAGAAACAAAAGGAAAGGGAGCGAGGAAAAGGGAGAGGAAGGAAGAAAAGGGAGAGAGGAAAAAGGAGAGACAGGAAGCAGGAGGGGAGGGGCGGGGGCAGGGGAGAGCAGAGGAGAGGAGGAGCCTGAGAACTCAGGGAGCCCCCTCCCCGGTACCTCCCAGGGCACTGGCAGCCTGGGCCAGGGCGCGGGGCCCTCGCTGCTCTCCCCTCTGCCTGGATGCTCCTTGCCCACGCTCGCATTTTCTGAGCTGCACAGCACCGTCGGGAGAACCCTGGAAGTGTACCCTGACTTCACGGCAGCAAGTGGAAGTCACATTGCTGGGGAAATCCGTGGCCAGGAAATGCAGGTCAGTGGCGGGAGCAAGCTCGGGCCTCAGCAAAGGTCATCTCAGACTCAAATATTCCTAATTACTGTGCATCACGGTGACTCATTCCAAACAGGCACGGCTTATTTAGCATGGAAATATATTTTAATATATTTTATCAGGACGGAAATATACTTTACCCAACCTGCCTCTATGAAACCCTAGCTTGACAAGGGAAAAGACCACAACTGTAGACCGTAGGCCAGGGAGGCCCTGAAACCTTCAGGGAGACAAAATGAAATTCCTGGCAGTTCCTTTGCAGTTCAGCTGATAAATATGCAGCCCCAGCTCCCAGGGGACCTGTGTGACCGCCGTGCGATGCAGAGTCTGGGCATCCACGGCCCCTGCACCAGCCCTGGTGGTGCAGGCATATTGGTGAGCAGACAGAGGCACCTCTCAGGGTGCCAGAGCCAGTGTGGCACCGCTGTGCCTCTGGAGGGTCCCGCCTGCCCCAGCCCAGTGCAGCTCCTGGGGCTGTGTCTCGCACCCAGTGGGGGTTACTGCTGGACAGCAGGACACTGCCCAGAGCTGGCTATGCACCGCTGCCATCCAGGATCGTGAACCATTTTGCTTCCAGGGCTGGGACTGAAACTCAGGGCCTCAAGCACACTAGGCAAGAGCTGGACCGCTGAGCCCTGCAAGCTCTTTATATGGCTCCAACTGGCCTTGGGATACAGAGAGGGAGGACCCGCTCTGTGACTCTCTCCTGGTGGGTGTGGGGCTGCTGTCCCACCTGCCCTGAGCACGTAGGGAGCTCCCAGGGACAGTGTGACTGGACGGGCGGGGCCAGAGGACCTGGAAGGGTCTACTAGCAGCTGCTGTCCGGCGGGAGGATAGAACCAGACTTGCTCTCAGGACAGCACTGCCTTGCTGGCTTGACACACAAGTACCCAGCCCTGGATCAAGTGTCTGCATGGCGATTCCAGGGACATGCAGTCACCTGACAGATGCTGACGCTTGGGATGACAGGCTTTTTGGCACAGCTACGTGGCAGCCCAAGTGAGCATACAATAGCCCAAGAGCTGTAAAAACACCTGCATGGCCGTGCTGTTCTGTGGCCCATCTTGGCCAGAAAAGTCAGCTCACCCAGGGGGAGAAATGGCCCTGGCTCCTTAACAGCTCCCCAGAATGGGCAAGATCACATTGATGCTTTTTATGAAATCTTTGGAGGATGTCAGCTCATAGGTGAGAAACGCAAACATGGGCATGTTTGGCTAAGGGTCCCCCACATTCTCCTGACCACACAGCTGGCCCTGCGTGTCAGGCTTCACAGGTGCCACCCTCAGCCCCCACCTGACATCAGCGTCTCTGGGTTCCCCAGGCACCCCCGGGGATGTCAGGTTGTGCAAGCCAGGTTGAGGGCAGCCTTGTAGAGCCATGTCCCCTCCACCTCGAGTGCCAGGCATGCAGCTGCGTCCACTCTCCGGCCCTGCAGAAGGGGAGTCAGCACATAAGACAGATCCAGGCTTCTTCCTCAGGAGGGCACCGCAGGCAAGAGTAGAGGAGGACAGAGCTGGGACGCGACTAGGGGCAGAAAGCGGGAGGTGAGCGCTCCGACTCTGTGGGAGGCGCCATGGACTCCAGCATGCCAACCTGTGCCCAGGACTCAGGCTGCACCATCGACCGGCACCCTGAAGCTACTTCCTGTGAGACCCTGAAAGCAGCTGTCCATGAACTCATGGGTGCGGCAGGCACAACAAGGGGACTCAGATGTCCACAGCCCTTG
Source organism: Hydrochoerus hydrochaeris (assembly GCA_004027455.1). Taxonomy (NCBI): domain Eukaryota; kingdom Metazoa; phylum Chordata; class Mammalia; order Rodentia; family Hydrochaeridae; genus Hydrochoerus; species Hydrochoerus hydrochaeris. The sequence goes on along the minus strand of PVLA01017936.1, from coordinate 6,041 downwards.
CAATGGGCACAGAATCCCTAGAGACCGAGGGACCAAATCAACAAGGAAGGCATGCTGGCAACACTACCAAGCCGGGGACACCAACTCAGCATCGGAGCAGGTGGCCCCCAGTGCCCTCAGATGTATCCTGCGGACCCCACTTGAACCCATGCAGGTTCAAGGCCCAGGGAACCGGACCAGTGACCAGGCACTGAGTCCTCAGTCTGGACGTGGTCTCCACCAACAGCATCTCAGGACATAGCAGACTTGCTGAGTGTCTCCAGTTCCATCTCTCGGTGTAGGTGCCCACTGCAGGTGAGGTATCACCAGCCTGGCACCCAGGAAATGGCTCCTGGGGAAACCCACACCTTACATAGAGTCCCTAGGGGACCTGCAGATGACCCACTCATCCCTCGTCCTGAAGAGCAGCCTCATTCACCAAGGAGGAGCCAGCCCACTCCGCTGAGTCCCAAGCCCAGACACTTAGGCATGGCTTTAGCTGCCTGTGCCTCAGTTTCCTGAGGGAGCCACAGAGAAGGTAGCCAACAGCACTGTGGAGCGGTGGCTTTGGCCTGATGTGGTGGTCTAGACACCGGGCTGGGACGGGAGAATCACAAAGGCCAGATCCTCTCGCTGTGCATATGAGCAGATGAACCCAACCAAGGCCTCAGCTGAGGAAGGGGCAAGGTCACCCACCCAGGGCTGGCACAGAACAGCCGCAAGGCCGCTGCTCCAAAGTGCAGCCCACAGGCGGGGAAGGGTGGGAGCGCCAGGCCCCAAGCATTCAGCGAGCCTCCGTGAAGGTGTGACGCAGACTCACTGCCAGGGGTCTCCTTGAGGTGCAGGTGACCTTCTGTGATCACCCCCACAGGCGTGTCTGTCTCTGGCTCCAAATGTCCCCTTTTTATGAGGACACAGCCGATGGATTGGGGCCCACCCTAATAGCCCCATTTTACCTTGTCTACTTCTGCAAAGTCTCTATCTCCAAAAAAGATGAGGATCCAAATTGGTTCATATTCTCCTGAGGAACATAGCCAATGACACACATATACATGCATGTATATATGCATGTGACATGTATACCTACGTGTGTGAGCACATGCATGTGTACACGTGTGCTACACACAAACATACATGAGCACACATGCATAGGTACATGTGTGTGTACAATGTGCATACACACACGTATATTTATAAGTATATGAACATGTATACGTGCTCTCGGAATCTGGGAGGCACTGGTGATGCTGGCAAATCACAGCATTCAGGGAGCCCCGAGCTGGCTGCCGAGTGGCCTCATGAAGGATCTCAGGCCAGTTCCACAAGGAGTTGGTGTTACTAACACAGGAGACAGGTGTCACTAACCTACTTCTCCGATAAGCAGCTGCCTCTGATCCTACAGCTCGGCCTGGGATTGCCGGAGCCTGGACCTGAATCTACGAGCTTCACCCTGCCCTCTGTGGGTGCTGGGCATGTGTTGGGGTGTCTGATCTGAGATGCAGCCCACAGCAGCATGGATGCCCCACACACCTCCAACAGGAACTGTGCAGACCTCAGCAAGCCCAGCTATGCCAGGAGCCCAGGGGTAGAGGTGACAGGGAGGGAGTCACACTCAGCCAGCTCCCTCTACCCGGGGCACAGCTGCCCTGCCCAAGAGGAAAAAGGTGGGGATCCACCCTGGCAGGGCCTGGGTCAAAATGGGGACAGGGAGAGTGGGGCCCTCCATGCCCAGCACAAGAGCCTGCCCTGGACTCAGTCAGTCATAAAGCAGGGCAGGCTGGGGCGACGGTGTGGCGGTCACATTGCCTCTGGGGAGCTGAAGCATCCCGGGCCCTTGCAGGCAGGGTGACAGGGCGCTGCAGGGACTGGGGTGTTCCGTGTGCCCCGCTGACCTCGGAGGCCTGGGCGCTGCCCTCTGACTTCTACTGCAGGAATCTCTGCTTCTCAGACCGGAGCGGAGGCTGAGTCACTGAGGGTTGTAAATTTGGAAACAGAGGTCACAAACGAAAGAAATGAACCACAATTCTATTAACCATTATATGGGGAACAGGACCAGCGCTGGTTACAAACTTTCCTTTTTCCTCCCCGAATTCAGGGGCTGACACTGGAGGTGGCTTTGGGAACAGGCAGGAGGTGGGTCCAGGGTCGGGAAGGGCAGGGGAGGAGGTCGGGCGGATGGTTTGGTTCCAGTGATTGTGTTTATGTTCTCATCAAAGCCCAGATGAAAATGTTACATCTGATTAAACTACTGGAGTTTGGGGATGAATTAGGGTACAAAGATGCTTTTGGAGAAGTAGACACTAAAAAGCTGAAGCCAGTGTTGCGGGTGGGAAAGAAGGATCTGGTGAACAGAAAGCCTGTGACCCTGGCTCGTCATTCTGGAGCCGGAGGCGGGAGTGAGGGACGGCGAGACCACCCCACGGTCTTGACTTTGCCCCTGAACCCAAGGGCGGCAGGGCAAGGCCTTGTTTTCCTGTCTCCCCTGCCAGTCCCCTTCCAAGCGGGGCTGCCTCGTCACCGGCTCCTTGAATATTGTCAAATCTGGCCTGCGGCAGAGGCTGGGGCCACAGAAGTGCAGCCCTTCGGTGTCTTGTTTGGTTTGGAACTGTTTAAACGTCTGCTGCATTTCCTTCAACAGAGAGCCCAGGGAGACAGTCCCACCTCAGGCCTGCGGGGTCCCCAGCTCTCTGGCAGCCACCTCCACCCCCATTCCCACCCTCAGCGCCCTGAAAAGTCGATGAGCTCAGACCTTGCCCATGATGAGTTTGCAGCCAGTGACGCAGGGCAGTGCTCTGTGGAAGCCCCGTGGCAACCGTCCCTGAGGGATCACTCATCCCCCAAGGGATCCTCCGCCCCAGGGATCACCAGGGGTCACTAACTTTGGAAGCCAGACTGGCACTCTCAGGACTAGCGCCCACCACAGGTGACATGGCTTCTCAGAACGCAGAGTGCATAATGAAGACAAACTGTCCCCTGCTCTGTGCTATGGGAAGCAGCAAACGGCTGCTGAGATCCAGAGCATCTCCAGCTCCCCGTCACACTTCACAGCCCCACGCGAGACAGAACCTTTCCCTCCACACTCCATCTGCAGGCTGCTGTGACCTCACAGCACCCCGAGGCTGCAGACTCAGCGCCCAGGCTGTCCTCCGCCTGGTGCAGGTCAGATCGGAGATTTATAAGTGCATCCACCTGGGAGCTCAGACTCAGAGCCCGAGAGCGGGCAGAGAAGCCAGTGTGATTCTGACAGGCTGACAGAGAGGGGCTTAGCACATCAAAATGCTGGCTGGAGCGAGGGCTCCTGGTCGGCGGGGGTTGGCTGTGTATACTCAGGGCTCACAACTGTGCTCCCCGTGCCCACCAGCCAGCTGATGCTGGCCTCTGGCAAGCTAAAAACCCCAAATGTTTCTGCTTGCATCGGAGGGGAAGTCCCAGCTTCTCCTTTGCACAGAGTTGACCAGGATTGCAGTGGGTACCCAAGGACGCGCATCCACCCTTGGTCAGCGGCTCAGAGGCTCCGGCTGCGGGGGTTCCCGGAGAACATAGGCATGAGCTCTGCTGCTGCAGTCTTATCCCGAAGCTCACTTACATTTCTTTCTCTCTCTCCCTCCTTTTTTTTTTTTTTTTTTAGAAACTGAGGCTATGTTTCCTAGGCTGGTCTGCAACTCCAGGGCTCAAGTGACCCTCCTGCCTCACCCTCCCAGGCAGTCAGGACCACAGGCATGTGCCACTGAGCCTGTCAACAGCTAATTTTTAAAGACATAGCTCTCTAGGGTGTGGTGGCACATGCTGTAATCCCAGCACTCTGGGAGGCCGAGGCAGGAGGACTACAAATTCAAACCTAGCATGGGAATTCAGTGACTCAGTGTAACCCTGTGTCTAAATAAAAAAGTAACGAGGAATGGAGATAATTTCTGTGCAAAAGCCCTGGATTCAATCCTTGCAGTGCAAACAAAACAGAAGCTCCCCTGACAGATTCCCCAAAGCACCCAAACTTTGATCCTTTTCTCACAGTCTACCCGAGAGCTAAGTACTTCCTGGAAGCCGGTTGTTAAGGTGACATTCTGTTCCGGGACACCGGGTGGCCTCTAAACGAAGAACTTCAAATCTCAAAGGCAGTGGGTACCTCTCATACTTACCCCGGGCACAGGAACATTTCTGTGCCCCCACCTCCTGGACCATAGTGCCCATCTGCGAGGCTCTTGTGCCAGGAGGGGATCTGTGGGTCTTTTCTCGCCCCCACTTCCTCTCTGCTAAAGGTTAAATATGTCCTGCAAGGTCCTCCAACTTGCTTTCCTTTTTCTTTGCCTTAGAGAGCTATCCTATCAAAGTCTGTTTTGAAAACAATTTGTTGGTTTGTTTTAAGTTTTATTCTGTTAGTGGATAGATGCTCGTGGTATGTATGTGATGGCTTTTTCTTTTTTTTTTTAACCGGGTATCCAACTCGCAGCCTCAAGCTTGCCAAGCAGGCGATTATGCCACTGAGCTAAACCCCCGGCTATGCAATGGCTTCTAAGCACAAATACAGACAGTGAAACTATACAGAAATCTCCTCTCTACTGCATTACCAAAGCCATCCCCTTGCTGTGTCTCAGGGACCTTATGAGGCAGCCACACACACACAAGCACACAGCAGTGCTTCTCAACTTACGCTGGAAAGGCTGTGACACCTTGATAAATGACCATAAACTGAAAATACTGTAATCAAAACTGCGTTGAAGCCAAGTCTAGTGGGGTACTCAGGGAGGCTGAGGCAGGAAGATGCCAAGTTTTAGCCCAGCTCAGCCACATTAGTGACTTAGTGAGACCCTGTCTCAAAGGAAAACGTTAGAAGGGCTGAGGATGTCACGTTGTGTGAAAGCCATGTGTGCAATCCCCAGTTCAAAACAAAAAAGCAAGCCTGCCCATCTGCTATACCACACGTCCCAGCTGAGCGGCAAGCGCACTGGAGTTTGTCTTGCTGCTGGTCCGACAGCACTGCAAGAAAGGAAGGGACCCTGTCGCTAGTCTGGGAAAGTGTCCAAATCCAGGCCCTCAAGCACGGTTTCCACTGAATGGGTGTTGATTTACACCATTGTAAAGTCAAACCATTGTTAGGGGAACCATTGTAAGTCAGGGACCAAGTGTAAGTGTAAATAAAGTTAACATTTTAATTATAATTTTGATGTGCACAAAGCAAAATACAACTTTTCTCCAAGTCTCCAGCTGGTTCTTTCCTGTTTATTCCTATGGACTTCTCGATAAGACCTCAGAGGTCTTACTGAAGAGAGCTGTAACTTTGCTTATACACACACACACACACACACATGCACACGCACACACACAAGCACACGCAAGCGCGCACACATGCTGCCCTCCTGGGTGTAGGAATGAGCCTCTCGGCTGAACTGTGTCAGAGGAAGGATTCTGGATTCGCTCGGGAGGGCAGCAAGCAGCAGCAGGAGTGTCCAGCTGCCCCTAAGCCACTGCAGGTGAAGGCAGAGCCCATGGAACACCATGGTTGGCAGCTGCTCACTCAGTTCCCCGTGGCCTCGTGTCCCCTGGCTGCCTGCCTCAGCCTTGGCCTGGGGACCTGACCAAGCAGAGTTGTGAACCCATGGAACAGGGGAATGAGCTCCAGAAGGGAAACCTCAAGCCACTGGCTCTGCAGCTTCAAACACGATCCTGTGGCTTTGGGTTTTCTTACAAGAATCAGAAAAATAAATAGACTTTATTTGTATGTAAATGCGGCACTGCAGTATAAAAATCAGAATCTTAGGAGAGTGTGCAACAGTGGGGCTGAAGGCAGGCACCCGGACCCCCAGAGAGTCAGCTACTCACCCACCAGGTGAGTTTGGAAGTGGTCCACACTTGGCTGGCCCAGAAAATAACAAATCTGCCTGGCCTGGACCAAGTTCCAACACAGGAGTGGAGGTGGAGGAGGAAGAAGAGGAGGTGGAGAAGCAGGTGGAGGAGGAGGTGGAAGTGGAGGTGGAGGTGGAGGTGGAGGAGGAGGTGGAGATGGAAGTGGAGGTGGAGGAGGAGGTGGAGATGGGAGTGGAGGTGGAGATGGAAGTGGAGGTGGA
>PVLA01017935.1:0-15866 GCA_004027455.1 Hydrochoerus hydrochaeris | reverse complement strand
TGAGAAGAAGCAGGACTCCTGGAACCTGGTCTTCACCTTGATCAGAGGGGTCCTCATGGGGGCCAGCTTCCTGCTCACCTATGGCCTCACCTGGATCTACTACACCAGGCAAGCAGGCCTGTTCCTCTGCAGGGAGGCCCTGAGGAGATCTCGGCTCCAGGAGGAGCTGAGTCCTCCTGCTGTGTCCTGAGCTAGGACTGACTTTGATCAGGGACCCTCTGTACTCTGCAGGTGTAGACATACCCAAGGACAAAGACCTGAGGGGACTCCCTGAGCCCCTTTCTTCTGGACTTGGGACAGAGGAATGAACAAGAGCGCAGAGGGACAGACCTGAGCCAGCAGATTCTTCTTGGAGACTCCACACTCATATGCTGCTGGCTGCCCCTCGCTGTCCTGACTGACATGCTTCCCAGCACTGACCCCCATTTCTGGTGTTCCTGCCCCACTGGAGGCTACAGTCCCCCTGGCTCCTCCCTCTCCATCCCCAGCCCTGTGATGGGAATGAACTTTGCATCCCCCTCCCACTACCAAGAATTCCTGTGTGGGTTTCTGTCCTCTCAACCTCCCTGTGTTTATAGAAATGGATACAGAATCACAGACACAGTGTTTCCTTCTCAGTGAAAGACCCTACCTCATTATAATTATCATAAGGTGTTGTAGCATTGAAATCTCAAGCAATGCAGCACACACTGATTTTACTATTTCATAGCTCTGTGGGAGTTTTAGAACAAAAGTGTGTCTTTATGTCCTTTTTTGGAGTGTTTTTTTGTGTGTGTATGTTTTTTGAAGCAAGGTCTCACTATGCAGTTCAAACTGGCCTTGAGCTCACTTTGTAGCTCAGGCTGCTCTCAAACTTGCAAGGATCCTCCTGCCTCAGCCTCCAGAGTGCTGGGATTACAGGAGTGTGCTACCATGCCCAGGAATTGGATAGATTTTGTAGATTGATTTAGGTAAAATGAACATTCATTTATTGACACCATTATTTTCCACACCATTCACGTAACACACTCTGCAGTTTCTTGACATCTTAAATGTCCTTCTATACAGATGCATAATATCCATCACTGGAGAGTTATATGCTAGAAACTGTTCAGGTCTCTAAGTGGTTGTGTTGTAGGTATATCATAACATATCATAAAATTAAATTGGGGCACCATATTAATTTTTTGTAGTACTGGTGGTAAACTGCAGGGCCTGAACCCTGAGCTACATCCCCATCATTTTATTTATTTGTTTGGGTTTTTTTGCTTATGTATTTATTTATAAATAGGAACTTTCTAAATTGCTAAATTGTCCAGGGTGAGCTCAAACTGGCAATCCTATTACCTCAGCCTCCCAGAGTGCTGGAATTACAGGTGAGCAGTTAAAGCGTTTATTTGAGCTGAAAGCAATTTATGAATCAGGCCATGTGTCTGAGGACCTCCATTCAGAGGATACAGAAAGTAACCTTGATGGGACACGCCCAGGAGGACAGCAAAGAGAACCTGGGATTGGGTGCAGTTATGCAGCGGTTTTATTTGCTATATCCCGTTTGACAGTCTCAAGTTATTTAGTTGTGAGTTTTTGGTGGCCCTGACTGCTTGAATTACATCCTGTTTTCTTTCTAAGAAATAGCTCAGGTTTTGTTCATGTACACAAGTCAGGCGAGCTCACTTCTAGGGCTGTGCGGGTCTGCCTGCTCAGGAACCCTTTTCGCCCCATTCCATTTAACTTACTCTAATTGATCCTACTGTCAGTAACATCTTTCACCATGTTCCATTTTGGTTTGTTGTTTTAATATAGAAATAAATTCGAGTTTTTAAATGTCACCAGTCTCTATCAGCTTCATTTTCTAAGCCCCCAGATATAACTGGTAACTTTCATATATGTTGTGAATAAAGACATCCTCTTTTGTCCTTTCTGTTATTACACCATTTGCTGGTTTTTAATGTTTCCTCATGGCAGGAACTGACTGTGAAACTCACTGAACGGTGCCTTGTTGCTTGTTAGGGGAATTTTCTTCAGTCCTAGTTATCTGTAAGTTTTATCACAAAGGCATCAGAAACCACCAGTGCTCTCCTTTTTCCTCATTTGAGCCTGAGGACCTTAAGGGTCAACAGGAGAACAGAAGCCACACTATGTGTTTCAGCTGAGGGCATTTATTACAAGGATTGTGCAATCCTTATGTAAAGGAATCCTTATATTATTTAGTATAAAGATGCAAAGATTTTGTCTCTCTTGTCAGAAGCCTGTTAGAACACAAAGTTAACACTCTGCTGTGTTTGAAAGATCCTGTGTGCACAGGTTGAGATCTGCTAGACATACTGGTGATGTGATTTTGTACTGACTGCTCATATGCAGTCTGGCTTGTTCCACAGTTACCTGCCCTCCCTTGATGCTGATCCCAGCCTGAGATAACAATATCCACATAATCATGGTATGGACAACAAATCTGATTCTTTGGTGCTTGCCTGAACCCCAGGCAGGGGAGAGCCAGATTTTGCGAAGGCAGACAGTCAAACCTTTGTTAAAAAAAAAATCACTCTGTCACTAGTCAACATGGAAAGGATGATTGCTGGCAGTCTTGGGAAAAGTGTGAAGCTTATGCAGTAAGGGAAAGACACAGCCTCAACTGTGAACATACTTAAGGGAATAGAGGGTTGCAGCAAAGTAAGTCTGCATACTGCAGGTCAAAAACTGCAAAGAGTATAAATCAAAGGAGAGGGTGAATTACTACTGTTCAGTCAACTTGGCAGGATACTTAAGCAAAGACCAAGGTCTTGACGTATCAAAGGCAGGTGTTACAGTGCCTTTGGAGGCAGGATTCTCTCTAAATGTAGCAGGTTATTTCTACAACTTGACCTGAGAGGTCCAATACACTAATACAGAATTGCACTGTCCACGTATACAAAGTTTCCTGCTATAAACTAGTCCTATATTGCAGAGATACCTCAGCATAACTTGGTACTAGTCTGAAAAATGATGAGTACCAAATAAATGGCTTGGGCTGTGAAGGGTAGTGGTCACAAGGCAACTCACACCTACAAATTCTAGCTTCTGTGTCAAGTATCGAACAAATAATGAGGACCAGAACAAAACATTCATATCAAAAATGCATCCAGTGTCATGTTGGATGAGTTTGAAAGCTGTCCAGTACCAAGGTATAAAAGCACTCAGACTGAGCTTCCTGAAACACTGGAGGTGGCATGGGAGGTCCTGCAGGCCTGGCTGGGCCACGCTCACAACCTCCGTTCAGTCCCCTTACAACACACCCAGAGGAAGCTTTGAAACATTGCTCAAAATCTGGAAATATAGGAAAGTGACAAAACAAAAGAGCAAAATGCAATCTCAAACCTCCAGCCCATCCCAAGAAAGCCTAAGAGCCATGTACATAGAAGAAAATATAAGCCATACACCTGAAATGCCTGAAATGATACCAATTGAAATAAAGAAGCAACTCTGGGAAGCTGAAAAAGAACTTGAATCAGAAATAATCTCCCAGGTAAAAGAAGAAATGATAAAGGTAATGAAAGAAGTGCTGAACACATCTAAAGAAGACACAGCTAAAAAATTAGAGGAACAAAGCAAACAGAATCCCTGAATGAACAGTATAAGAAACAAACAGAATGAATGAAGCAGATTCAAAGAGATATACAGGAAATAAAAAATTCTATTGTAAGTTGCCAAAACTACCTCAACAAAAGTGAAGATAGAATTTCAGACCTTGAAGATAAGATTGCAGCTAGTGAACAGGAAAGGAAAGATCTTTTAAAAATAACAAGGCATCAGAAAATAATTCAACAGTTGCAAGATGATGCAAAGCAAAACAACATAAGATTGATAGGGATAAATGAAAAAGAAGGGAACAGCAGCCACCACTGAGAAACCCCTCACTGCCCTGGGACGTTGACCCACACCACCGCGCGCTTTCTACGTGACTCCAGCTGCCCCAGAGGAGCCCCACATTGCTCTGCAACCTTGGCCCATGCCCAGCGGATGCCCAGACCCAGGACATATGCTGACCCCTTGGGGACACATCCTACCCCCTGAACCTAATGCTGCTGTTGATCTTCAGCTCCCACCTTTTTCCCAGAACCTTGGACTACAGCAGATTAACTGTTCTATCTCGAAGGGAGAATCAGTAACTGCCTCACTCAAACAGAAGATCTCAGCAGGCTCCAGTCAGTGTGGTGAGTATGCCCCTAAAATAGAGGTATACAGTGGGAAAATAGGGCCAGTAGTAAAGCTCCAACCAACTAACTGTAAGACCTTGGTGAGTCTGACAAGAGTGTGGGTAACCAATTCCTGCACACAGAAAACATCAGGCAGAGTGAGGAGTGTGCCAATAAGGACTTCCCCAACTTGGAGAAAATCAAAATGGCTTATGAGACACATAGGCACACAATAAAGACACAGTAGGCCGCAGCCAACACAAACACTATAGACAGGGAGATCTGATGACCTGGAATAACCTGAAGATAAAGTGATAGCAGGAACTAAAATCTGACCTACATCAATACCACTAGGCTTGTCAGCCCAGAAAGAATATAGAACTCACCCAACAGGCCCTGCAGTGGGAAGTCAGGTGACTGGTCCACCTACTCATTGAAGGACCCAGCAATTGGACAAACATCAACCTCACATTAGGACCCCAAGATACACACTACCAACAGTTGACACCAGTAGGACTGCAGAACCACATATTAACTTGAAAGGGTAAAATGGCAAAACAAAAAAGCAAAATGCAATCTCAAACATCTCAACCACCAGGAGCAAGTACAGGAGACACTGAAGTAGAGGATTTCAAAAGTAACACACCAGAAATTTCTGGAAAGATAGCCACTGAAATAAAAAAAAAAACCAGATCCATGAGGCTTTAGAGTAAATCATATTAAAAGTACTCTCCCATGTAAAGATAGAAATAACAACCTTAGTAAAGTTGTTGCTGAGCACAGCTAAAGAAGGAATAGAGAAAAAGTACAGGAGCATGGGAAACTGATTGAAACCTTGAATGAACAATATAGAAAACAAGCAGAATTCATGACACAAAGAGACATCCAAGAAACAAAAAATTCTATTCAAAGCTGGCAAAACCGTTTAAATGAAGCTGAGGATAGGATTTCAGACCTTCAGGACGGGATCGCAACTAGCAGTCATGAAAGGATAGAACTTTTCAAAATAACAAAGCAGCATGAAATGACAATCCAGCAGCTACAAGATGATGCCAGGAGTAACAAAATAAGACTAATAAGCATCAGTGAAGAGGCAGGAGTCAGTACAAATGACATAACTACAATATTCACAGAAATAATAGCAGAAAATTTCTCAAACATGGGGAAAAATCTGATATGCAGATAAATGAGGCATATAGAACGCCAAATAGTCACAACCAACATAAATCTACATGGAGGCTGTGGGGAAAAAGGAATTCTTCCACACTGTTGGTGGGAGTGTAGACTGGTGGAACCACTGTGGAGGTCAGTCTGGAGATTCCTCAAAAAGCTGGAATTGGAAGTTCCATTTGATCTAGCTATTCCACTTCTAGGCATATTCCCAGAAGAACTGAAAAGATCATACCACAGTGAGATATGTGCACCCAAGTTTATAGTGGCACAATTTGTAATAGCCAGATCTTGGAAACAACCTAAGTGCCCATCAACTGAGGAATGGACTTAAAAAATGTGGTATTTTTATACAATGGAGTACTACTCAGCTATAAAGAATGATCACATTCAGATATTTATAAATAATGGACGCAAATTGAGACCATACTCATAAGTGAAATAAACCAAACTCAAATGTAGAAATACCATATAGTCCCCCTAGTGTAAGAAATGGTAAGAATACATAAGATTTTATGGTAATCATGATTCCCCATTACATTACTTTGAAGCTTTATAATGCTTCCATTCATTAGTTGGAATGATTTTAGTTTGGTTTGATTTTATTATGTGTGATGGTTATCAACAGCTACCTTGAAGAAAACAAGACATTATGGCAGCCATTGCTGGTTTAATATCATCTTGCTTTGATGTCCTACCATGCTTTTGTTCTTCTATTTCCATTGGTTCTATCATGTTGTATCTTATTGGATTTTATTATGTGTGACAGTACAAAAATTTTTTTATGGAAAATGAGATATTATAGTAGCCATTGTTCATTTTCTGTTATTTGATTCAGAATGCCCTGTAATATTTTCATTCTTTTGAATGGTTTTATACTATTTTGTTATGTTTGATATTATTGTGTGTGAAGGTATGCTCAACTATTTCAAAGAAAGAGACATTATGGTAGCTACTGTTAATATCCAGGTGTCTTGTTGTAAAGTGCTGTGTTACTTACATTGTTCTGATCTGCTTTGTTCTGTCCTCTTTTGTTTTATTCTCTGTAAAATTAAAAATCCAAAAAAATCTACACCCAGACATATAATAAGTAAGATCCCAGAGATACAACATAAAAACAGAATACTAAAAGCTGTTAGAGAAAAGACACAACTCACCTACCAAGGAAAGCCCATTAGAATCATGGCAGACTTTTCAGCACAAACCCTCAAGTCAAGGCAAGCTTGGAGTGAGATATTTCAAGCCTTGAAAGAAAACAACTTTCAACCCAGACTGATGTACCCAGAAAAACTTTCATTCAAATTTAATGGAGAAACAAGATACTTCCATGATAAAGAACAACTGAAGAAATTCATGTCCACCAAACCAACCTTAGAAAGAGTATTGAAAGACATACTTGATAGAGATAAAAATGACCACAATCCCCAGAACAACAACAGAAGGAAACCACCAGCCAGGACAAGCAATTAAACAAGGGGGTAAAGCAGAAAACAAATCACTGGAACATAACATGGCAAGGTCGAGCCTGTACATATCAGTGATATCCATAAATGTAAATGGCCTCAATTCACCTATGAAAAGAAACAATATGTCTGAATGGATCAAAAAACATGATCCCACAATATGCTGTATACAAGAAACACATTTGACCCAAAAGGAAACTCACAGATTAAAGAGAGATTCTAATGGACATAAAAAACAAAATACACAAAAACACAATTATAACAGGGGACCTTAACAATCCATTGTCACAAAGAAGTAGATCAACTAGACAAAAAGTCAGCAGAGAAATAATAGAATTGAATCATAACTATGAGCAACTGGACTTGATAAATGTTTAAAGAGTGTTCCACCCAACCACATCAGAATACACATTCTTCTCAGCTGCGCATGGGACATTCACCAAAATAAACCATATATTATCCCTTAAAACATTCTTAAGTAAATGCAAAAGTATTGAAATTAGCCCATGAGAAGCACACTGAAATTGGAAATTAATGGCAAAAGAAATTACAAAACCTCCATAACTACATGGAAATTAAATAACAACTTTTAAACAACCAGTGGGCTACAGATGAAATTAAAGAAGAAATAAAACAATACCTACAATTCAATGAAAATGTGGAAACCACATACTGTAGTCTGTGGGATGCAATGAAAGTGGCCTTAAGAGGGAAATATATAGCAATAAACTGTCATATCAAGAAAACAGAATGAGCACAAATAACTTAATGCTCCATCTCATGCTTCTAGAAAAAGAAGAGTAAGTTAAACCCAAAGCTGATAGAAGAGAGGAAATTGTAAAGATTAGAGCAGAAATCAATGCAATTGAAACTAAAAAAAAAATACAAAGAATTAATTAATAAAAATCTAGTTTTTTTGAGAGAATAAACAAAATTGACAAACCTCTAGCTAACCTTATAAAGAAAAAGAAAGAAAAAACAAATTCATGCAATAAGGACTGAAAAGGGGGAAATTACTAAAGATCCCAAGGAAATTTAAAAGATCATGAATACCTACTTTGAAAATCTCTACTCACATAGAGTGGAAAACACAGAGGAAATGGACAGATTTCTAGAAACATATGAACTACAAAAGCCCAAACAAGAAGATACAGCAATTTTGAACAGCTGAATATCAGCTATTGAAATTGAAAACATAATTAAAAACCCACCAGCAAAGAAAAGCCCAGGTCCTGATGGATTCATGGCTGAATTCTACAAGAAATTTAGTGAAGATTTGATGCCAATACTCCTTAAACTCTTCAACGAAATTGAGAAAAAAGCAATCCTCCCTAAATCATTCCTGGAGGCAAGTATTACTCTGATACAAAGACAGAGAAAGATCCAACCAAAAAAGAGAACTATAGGCCAATCTCACTAATGAACATTGATGCAAAGATTCTCAACAAAATACTGGCAAATAGAATGCAGCAACTCATCAAGAAGATTATACATCATGACCAAGTGGGGTTCATTCCAGGAATGCAGAGATGATTCAACATACATAAATCAATAAATGTAATCCACCATATCAATAGAGCCCAAAAATAAGAATCACATTATCACTTCTATAGACACAGAAAAAGCTTTTGATAAGGTCCAACACCCATTCATGGTAAGAACCTTACAGAGAATTGGAATTGATGGTCTTTACCCCAATATGATAAAGGTCATCTATGAAAAACCAACAGCCAGCGTCATATTATATGGCCAGAAACTGAAAGCCTTAAAATCCAGCTTAAGACTAGGATATCCCTTATCACCAATCCTATTCAACATAGTACTGGAAAAACTAGCCAGAGCAATTACACAAGAGAGAGAAATACAAGGAATAAAGATAGGAAAAGAGGAAGTTGAATTATCATTACTTGCAGATGACATGATACTCTACTTAGAAGAGCCCCCAAACTCCATCAAAAGACTCCTAGATATAATAAAGAAATTCAGCAATGTATCTGGATACAAAGTCAATACTCAAAAATCAGGAGCATTCCTATACACTAACAACAAAATCACCAAGAGAGAAATAAGAGAAGCCACACTCTTCACACTAGTATCCAAAAAATACTTAGGAATTAATCTAATGAAAGAAGTAAAAGATCTATTCAGGGAAAATTATAATACCGTGAAAAAAGGAAATCGAAGAGGACCTCAGAAAATGAAAAGACATCCCTTGTTCATGGATAGGAAGAATAAATATTGTGAAAACGGCCATTCTCCCAAAATTGTTATACACATTCAGTGCAATCCCAATGAAAATACCACGAACATACCTCATAGATCTAGAGAATCACTCCTAAAATTCATCTGGAACCAGAAGAGACCTAGAATAGCAAAGGCAATTCTAAGCAGCAAAAGCAAGGCAGGAGGCATCACAATCCCTGACTTGAAGTTATACTACAAAGCTACTGTAATAAAATCAATGTGGTAGTGGAATAAAAACAGACCTGAAGATCAATGAAATAGATCAGAAGATATGGGTATAACTACAAACACACTCAACTACTTTATCTTTGATAAAGGGGTCAAACAGGTTCACTGGAAGGATGATAGTCTCTTTAATAAATGGTGCTGAAAAAATTGACTCTCCATATGCCAAAAACTAAAATTAGACCCATGCCTGTCACCAGGTACTAAACTAAAATCTAAATAGATCAGAGATCTAAATACTAAAACAGAAACACTAAATCTGTTGGAAGTCAAATTAGGTAAAAATCTTGAAGACATAGGGGTCGGTAGAGAATTCATCAACAAGAATCAAACCACATGGGAAATACTTCCCAGAATCAATAACTGGGATCATTTCTTATTAAAGAGTTTCTGCATCTCAAAAGAAATCTCCAGCAGAGTAAAAAGAAAACCCACAAACTGGGAAAGAAATCTTATTGAACTGTTCCTCAGACAAAGGACTTCTGTCTAGAACTTACAAAAAAATTAAAAACAATCAGATCCCCAAAATTCAGACCCAATCCAAAAATGGGCATCTGAGATGAACACACAGTTCTCAGATGAAGAAATACAAATGGAAAATAAATACATGAAAAAATGTTCATCATCATTGGTCATTAGAGAAATGCAAATTAAAACCACACTGAGATTCCATCTCACTCCAGAAAGAATGTCCAGGATCAACAAAACTACCAACAACAAATGCTGGAGAGGCTGTGGGGAAAAAGGAACTCTTCTGCACTGTTGGTGGGAATGTAGACTGATGCAACCACTGTAGAGGTCAGTCTGGAGATTCCTGAAAAAAGTGGGATTGGAAGTCCCATTTGACCCAGCTATTGCACTTCTAGGCATATTCCCGGAAGAACTGAAAGCATCATACCACAGTGATATATGTGCACCCATGTTTATAGTGGCACAATTTGTAATAGCCAGATCTTGGAAACAACCTAAGTGCCCATCAACTGAGGAATGGATAAAAAAAAGTTGTGGTATTTTTACACAATGGAGTACTACTCAGCTATAAAGAATTTATAAAGATATTTATAAATAAATGGATGCGACTTGAGACCATACTCACAAGCAAAATAAATCAAACTCACATGTATAAATACCGTATAGTCTCCTTAGTATAAGAAATGGTAAGAGTACTTAAGATTCTATGGTAATCATGATTCCCCATTACATTGCTTTGAAGCCTTAAAGTGTTTACATTCATTGGCTGGAAAGGTTTTCTTCTGTTTGGTTTGATTTTATTATGTGTGCTAGTGTGGACAGCTACTTTGAAGAAAACAAGACATTATGGTAGCCATTGCTGATTTAATATGATCTTGCTTTGAAGTCCTACCATGCTTTTGTTCTTCTATTTCCATTGGTTCTATCATGTTATGTCTTACTGGATTTTAATACGTATGATAGTATAAACAAATTTTTTATGGAAAATGAGATATAGTATCCATTGTTCATTTTCTTTTACTTGATTCAGATTGCCCTGTAATACTTTCATTCTCTTGAATGGTTTTATATTATTTTGTTATATTTGATATTATCGTGTGTGAAGGTATGCTCAACTATTTCAAAGAGAGACATTATGGTAGCTACTGTTAATATCTGGTTCTCTTGTTGTGAAGTGCTCTGTTGCTTACATTTTTCTGTTCTGATTTGCTTTGTTATGTCCTCTTTTTTTACTCTCTTTAAAATTAAAAAAGTAAAAAATAAAATACTCAGTGTGTTGGGTTCTGCAAGCAAAGGGAAAGTAAAAGGTCACACACACTAAAAATCAGCCAAATGGCTGCTCCTTGGCCAACCTAAGCAAATAGCTTTTATTGAGATAAAGAACAAATAAACTCAGTGCGCATGATCAGATTATATAACTTGTTTAATCATAACATTGCAGGACCTCATGTTTTTACCTTGGGGTGGGAGTAATGTTTCAAGACCTGCACTTTTCCCATAACACTGTCAACCAGATGTGTCAGGGACAAAATGCAGTCAGTGTGGCCTCTCTACAAGGGTGGGGAGAGAGAACAGTGGCCACACCAGCAAACAAGCTCAGTCTGGGAAGAAGCACCATGCAGCAGTCACCACCAGACTGGGAACGGCCAGACCCCAGTCCCTTCCAGAGAGCAGGTTGGCAAACAAGAAGTACCAGCCCACCCACCTCCCCCCATAAGTGGCTCTCTTATCCGCGGAAACACAGGCTGTGATGATAGCTATGCAGGTGAAATACAATTGGATGCCTGGGGTGCTTTGCTGTTTCACTAACATTGCAGGTGTAGGGCCAGTGGTCTGATCATAGGTTCAGAGTATAGCAGTACACAGGGTGGAATCTAGGGGGATTCCTGCTGAGGATTGTAACCAATGTTGATTCCCTATGATCTTGTTTTGAGGTCCTATATCATTTCCACTATTTTGTTGGGTTGGGTTTTATTCTCTTTTATTTGGTTTGATTATGTTAAATTTGATGGCATGAAAAGTTATTTCACAATTAGCAAGGTACGTTATGGCAGCAATTTTAAAGTTACTATTGCCTTGTTTTGAAATCCTTGATTGCCTTCATAGTTTTGTTTTTATTGTTTCTATTCTATTGTGTTCTGATTTGTTTTCACTAGGTCCGAAGATATCTGTAGCTATTTTGAAAACATCAAAAGGCATTATGGTAACTACTGATGACCTCATAATGTTTTGAAGTCCTATATCTCTTACACTGGTTTGTTTTTTATTGGTTTTATTCTGTTTTATCCTCTTTAAAATAAAATTTGAAAATGTTATAAAAAAGTACTCAGACAAAACTGCCTAAAGTTCGGTCAAGAAAAGTCTTTATCACAGTTCAGAAAAAAATACACAATTTGACACTCGTTTGGGTTTTTTTTCCAATTAGGAAATATCACAGCCACAAAATTCAAAATGCTGAAAAATAATAGAACATAGTACCACTGGGAAATGAGACACTATTTTCATGAATGGCACAGGTTATCTGTCCAGCACACTGGCATACTGACCCCTCATCCTTTTAACTGATACTGCTTGATCACCTTGCTATAGGTAACACTTCTGTCATGGAATCTTTACACAAAGAATAAACACAGAAGTCTGAAGGCAGGATCTATTGAAGTTCCTCTGAATCACTGATAGGTCCAGACACTTTCTTTATTTCCACAATTCAATATCTAGAATGTCAAAAATTATTTGAAGTCATTGTTAAATTTGAAAACATTCACTAGATTTGTGTCACAAAACAGCAGTAAGACAAGTTATTTCTCCACGTTTCTCAAAGGAAAGGTCAAAAGATGGAGCTTCACCATTTTGCTCTGAGAATTTTCCCTGTATCCTGTTAGTACCCAGTATAATGGGGGCAGTCTGCTTCCTCACAGTCTGGTTCTCAGGGGACCTGGACCCACTGCTGTCCTGGAAGAACCTCATGCCTATGAGGACCCAAGCTCAAATGAGTGCAGTGAGTTCTGGACACCCGATCAGGACCAATGACAGGCTGGAGCTCATTAGTGAGGTCTCAGGCTCCACTAATGTGAGACTGAAAATCTGTTCTTTCTGAACACGATAATAACTACATCTTGCAAGGAACATATGTGTGTATGAACAGATGAATGCATGAAGAAAATGTGGTACTTCCACACACCAGAGTACTACTCTGCCATAAGGAAGGATCCACTTGAGTGAGTCCTTTGCAGGAAAATGAACGCACCTTGGGATCATAATGTTAACTGAAATCCATCAGACACAGGAAATTAAACATCACACAGTTTCTCTTATATGAGACACCTGAAGCATAAATAAATTGAAAGATAGATAAGAAACAGGGAGATAGAACGTTTTCAAAGGAGAAAGGGGACCAAGAAATGGAAGGTAAGGGAGGCAGGAAAAGGGGAGCAGGAAAAGAATGCAGATGTGTTATGAGCAGTACCAACTCCCCATGAGGAATGTGAAGATATCATGCTGCAAACATGTGGTAATAAAAGAGAAAAAATGAGCATCTAAACTGTGTGTTTTCTGGAGTATGTGGCCCCTGCTCATGTTTTCTATTGCCATTCACTCCTTGCTGATTTGACTGTTAAACTAAGCATCATCTGGAAGTCACCATTTGTCATGGACAAGCTGCCTTCTGTAGTGGGCTTGAATCTCATCACCAGCAGGATCCAAAGGGGAAGGATTCAGCTGACTTCCCAAAGTCATCCTCAAAGTCACTAAGTTCCCCTTTGCAGGTGGCCACAGCTCTCCCTCACCAGCCACTTCCACTTCAGTGTCCTTGGCCCCACCCCATGGTCAAGCATTGCTTCTCTGACAGGAACCTAACTGGCTCCACCCATGCCACATCAGAGATGTTGGCCCTGCTGCTGCTGTCCCTGCTGTGGGCTGGTGAGTCAGTGTGGAAGGGGTCAGCAGGGCTGAGGGTTGGGGCTGCAGCTGAGCTTCTGTGTCTCCCCAGGGTCTCTGCAGCAGTATGGAGGGCAGTACAAGCTTCAAATCCAACAGTTGGTGACAGTGCAGGAAGGCCTGTGTGTCCTGCTTCCCTGCTCCTTCTCCTACCCAAGGGGTGAGTGGCCTTCTGGACAGTTCTACATGTCCTGGTTCCGACTCAGGGACAGTCCATACGATGGTGATCCTGTGGCCACAAACAACCCAAGGCATGCACTAGAGACTGAGATCAAAGAACGATTCCACCTTTTGGGGAACAACCAGACCAACAACTGCTCCCTGAGCATCAGAGATGCCAAAATGAAGGACAGAGGAATCTACCTCTTCAAAATAGAGTTGAAGAAGAAAGGATACAATGATGAAGATATTAAAAAACATGTTTATGCAAATAGCCCAATGGCTTTGAAGGTAACAGGTAGGCAGAAGCCCTAGGAAGGCACCTCGGGTCCTGAATCCCATAAGAGAGCAGGAACTGGATGTTAGACCCTCCTCTGCTCTGGTCATGGGGCAGGAGAGGTCACAGGAATACGGGACCTGGACCCACTTAGAACCTGAGGCACAAGGCATGGTCAGGGTCACCCTCTATCCCCACCCTGGGCCCAAGCAGCTCCTCATTTCCTCCTCAGCCCTCACAGAGAAACCCATCCTTCACATTCCCAAGCCTCTGAAGTCCGGCCGCCCTGCTCGCTTGAGCTGCAGCCTGCCAGGATCCTGCCAAGGGGGGCCACACCTCACTTTCTCCTGGTCAGGAGATGTCCTTAACTCCATGGACCCTGGTAGCCTGAATTCCTCAGTGCTCACTCTCATCCCACGGCCCAAGGACCACAATACCAGCCTCACCTGCCGGGTGAAACTCAGAGGATCTCAGGTGACCACGGAGAGGACCGTCAGGCTCAGTGTCTCCTGTGAGTGCTGGGTGGTGACGGTTCTCTGTGTGTGTGTGTGTGTGTGTGTGTGTGTGTGTGTGTGTGTGTGTGTGTTTAGGGTACAGTTTCAGAGGGCAGCATCCCCACCTCTCTGGTTCCAGAGCCCTCCTCTGGGTCTTTCTGGACACTCACCTTTCCTGCCCTTCATGCTGAAGGATCCCACTTCCATCTGTCTCCCTGTCTCCCCAGATGTTCCACAGAACCTCAGCATCAACCTCCTCCTCAGCAAAGGCTTGGAGAGGGAAGAGCGTGGCCTCACTGGGGCTGGGATTTGCAGGGAGGTCTGCAGGGAGAGGGCACTGTTCCTCACGACTCAGCCCCCACAGCTGTCCCTGTGCTCCCCCCATCTGTCCCACCACACTCTTGCCTCAACACAACCTTGCATGCTTTCCGGATGACCCGTTCTCCTTTTTGCCTCGCCTCGCCTCGCCTTGCTTTTCAATTTTATTTCTAATGGGATAAGATAAATATTTTAAACATGCTGTCTTAACCATCCTTGGGAGTACAATTTAGCAGTGTTGATTCCTTTATTCCTGTTCAACCAACCTGGAGAGTCTTTCTATTCCCAATCAAATCAAGCTCTGCACCTGCGTCACTCAGATCCCACTCCCCACACACACTCCTGTCTCTGTCTCTGTGCTGCCAACTGCCCTGGGCCCTGCCCCCTCTCTCCAGGTTGTCTCTTCCCGGCTCTGGGCTCCGTCATCTCTGAGCTGATTTTACTCCCTAGGCGCACATCCCACTGCCCAGAGCTTCCAGTCCTTCCTTTCCTGCTTCCTGAGCAATCATACTTTTCTTTCCACACTGTCCATAACTCGATAGCCAGCTGTCACTCCTTTTCTGACACAGATCTGCACATTTACCAGCCCCTGCACAGTGCCTCCCCTGCCAGCACTGTCCAAGGGGTGTCCCAGGCTTCACTCTGAACAACTCCCACTCTTCCCAGCAGTGCCCATACTCAGTGAGTCTCAGGATCTTTACCTTCCAAATCTCTTTTATATTCTCCTTCCTCTGGGTCCCAGCCCCAATCTTGTGCCCAAATCTGGCCCACTCCCTGCCTCCTTTGCAATCTCTCCTATCCAGACCCACTTGGCCCCAGCAGGCTCTCTCTGGACCCAGCATTGCTTCTGTTTCTATTCCCAGACCCCTGGTTGTTTCCTGACTCTCAGGACCAGCCCTGGAGTCCTAACCCCGGCTCTGGAGGCTTCATAGTCCTGGCCTGTCTTCTCCCTTCCATC
>PVLA01017934.1:0-15876 GCA_004027455.1 Hydrochoerus hydrochaeris | reverse complement strand
TTTGCTGTGAATCTGATAGGTTTTCCTTTAGAGGTGATCTGTGATTTCACTCTAATAGCTTTTAATATTCTGTTCTTATGTTGGATTTCTGGGATTGTGATTATTATGTGTCTGGGTGTAGTTTTATTTTGGTTATGGCTATTTGGATTTCTACATATTTCACTAATCTGTACCTCAGTTTCCATTCTCGTGCTGGGAAATTTTCCGCTGATACTTCTGTAAATAGCCTCTTGATATGATTTGTGCTGTCCCCTTGTTTTTCACTTATCCCTTTTAATCTTATGTAGTTTTCCTTTGTATAATCTTACAACTGTTGCATTTTTGCTTCCTGATTCCTTGTTATTTTAAAAAGATCTTTCCTTTCCTGTTCTCTAGCTGCATTCTTATCTTCAAGGTCTGAAATTCTACCTTCACTTTTGTTGAGGAGGTTTTGTCAACATTCATTAGAATTTTTGATTTCCTGTATATCTCTTTGAATGTGTTTCATGTATTCTGTTTGCTTCTTATACTTATATTCAGGGATTCTATCTTTTTGGTTTGTTCCTCTAATTTTTAGCTGTGTCTTCTTTAGATGCATTCACTATTTCTTTCACTACTTTTATCATTTCTTCTTTTAACTTGGAGATTATTTCTGATTTGAGTTCCTTTATAGCTTTCTCTACTTGCTTCTTTATTTCAGTTGATATCATTTCAGGTATTTCACATGTGTGACTAGTGTTTTCTTCTATGTACGTGACTCCCAGGCTTTCCTGGGATGGGCTGGACGTTTGAGATTCATTTTGGACTTTTGTTTTGTCATTTTCCTATATTTCCATGTTCTAAGTGATATACCAAAATTTTCCCTGGCTGTGTTGGAAATCACCTCCTGCACCCCGGCTCCCTGAGTCATGCTGCCTTGTCTCCCCTTGTGGCCCAGGCCTTGTTCCCCTCTTAGTGAGGGCCTAACTCCTCTCTTGGTGCAGTCCTGGTCACCTGGTTGAACAAAGGTCACTGGGCATGGTCTACTCAATCCCACAAAACCTCACCAGGTGAGTGCAGTGTCCTAGGGGGCTGATCTAGCACCCAGCCAATGAGATTGATGTCCCAAACTATCACCGGGGCTGTACTGGACACATGGAACTCACCTGGCCACACTGGCCTAAATCCTCTCTCAGCACGGGTCTAACTCCTCTATTGGCCTGGGCCTGGTTTCCTAGTTCTGTTTTCTGTTTCAATATTGCTATCTCTAAGCACTTATTTTTATGAATGTAACATCCCCTGATTTACTATAGGGCAGTGGTCGTGTGTGCACCCCCACCTGTGCCTGGGTCAAGTAGAAATCATTTCTCTTCTTTTTTATGGATTCTACTTTTTGAGCAGCCAAAAATACTTTTATTTTACTATTTATATTCTTGTAAAAAAGAAAAATATTGCTGCTAAATTTTTGCTTTTGTCCACAGCTACATTCCTTATCATTATGAGTCCCTGAGATAAGTTTCTACCAAATTAACAGGCTCAACAATTTTCTCTGTAATGATCACTGGTGGGTTATTGATCATATTCTTGCTCTCTACCTAACAGTGCCTCTTGAATAAGAGACCTTATTGTAAGTGTGCTGATGTAGTTTTTAATTACCAAGCATGTACCTAACCAGATTTAATGAGATGGGTGTATCTGACCTCAAGTGCATAAATTGCTGTTCCTAAGCTTCAAGCTTCTGACTCATCTGAGTCCCTAATTCACTCCTTATAAAATATTGGAAGGCAGGCAACAGCAGGTTTCCTATGAAATTCCTGCAGATGAATTGGCACACTCTGTCTGTGACACCTCCACAGTGCACAGGCACTTTATTGGTCTTAATGTTAAATGCATTCTGTTATTAATTAATTTTGGATTCTTGAGTGTTTTTGTACTTACAAGAGGAGATGGTAACTGAATTTTTGCCACTCCACTTTTGTGTTACTGAACTTTCTGTCTCAATGATATAGTATCTGAAAAATGCAGATATTGGAAATGAAATTATTAGTGAAGGTGTATTTTACCCCATACTTTCTAAAGAACAGACCATTGTGGCAATGTGAGACAGAGCACAGGAGCTTACCTCATATTGATAAAGGTGTAGAATAAGACATGAAGCAGCTACATCAAAGGAGCAAAGGTCTAAGGGCACTATGTGTGTGTTTCTGTATGTCCTTGCTCATGTGTGTGTGTGTGTGTGTGTGTGTGTGTCACTGTCTGTGTGTGTGTGAGCACAAAGGGATTCTACCATCCCACCAGGAGTCCCCTCCACATTCTTTCTCTGCACAGCTCATGATTTGCATTACAGTGCAGCTCTGCCCCTCAGTTCCTTAAGCTCAATTTGCTGTCTACATGTGGTTGTTTTGCTTCACACAGATCTCACTCCGTTTCTCACAGAGATAATCAGAGCAGAGTCCTCAGGGTCACAGAGGGCAGCAGCTACAAAACAGCCTCTTGGACTGATCTCTGGAGTTTAATGTATTGTAATACTGAATTAAAGTGAGTGGTAGACACAAACCCCAGCACCTTTGTGCACAAATTATTTCAAACCTAGAAATTACTCAGGAGTAAACTGTAGGAGATAACACATTCAGACAACTGATGATGTTTTGTAAAAAGCTTGAAAAAATAGTGCCTATGAAAGATACTCTGTACTACTGCCTTCTATCCAAGTTGAGCACCTTGACAAGGGGTAACTGAGGTGTGTTACATCCAGCTCAGATGACACTATGTCCAGCTCCCATCTGATCTATCACCTCTCTGTCACCTAACCCTCATATTTTCCAGGAAGTAACCAGGATAGGGGTGTTAGGATCCAGAGAATGCCTTTAGACCTCTGGAAGTGTCTCCTTGAGAAGGAAGAGGCCACTGCAGTTGGCTTAAGCCTGGATTTCTTCACATTCCTTCTTTGTTCTTTTTCCATGGACAGGTGTCTCCCAACTTGTGAGACACAAGGCTGACAGAACTATAAGGTGCTTTGACAGGGCCCTAGTGCTTCTTGGGATCTGAGCCCTTCTTTTTCAAATCCAGTGTCCTCAGGACCTTCCTGCATGGTACTGCAGTCCCTTCAATGTGCAAAATCAAAATAAGGATGTAAGGTTGTAAAGGCCTTTAAATTCCAACCTGGATTGCCTACAGTCTGCATTGTGCTTCTGGAAAGTCATCATCCTCTGTGAAGAAAACAACTTTTCTGGCCCAGACAACTATTTGTGTTGCCAAAGGGAAAACTATGACATTTGTGGATGAAGGAGTCCTGCAAATTATGCCTTCTAAGGCCCCCCAGAGGAGACAGATAGGTAAATGATTGCCATCTTTACACACCTCTAATATTAGATGATTCATTGATCCAGATACTGGGGAAACATTGTCCTTTATTGGAAATTGTTCTTGAGTGAGGTGCAGGGCAGGTCCTATGATGAGTTATCCCCTGTTATTGCCACTTCAGGCAGGGACCTGTCTTGATCTTATGCATGCCCTCGAGTATCTCCTACACAATGTAGGAGGTGACTCCCTATCAGCAGCTTTGCCAACTGAACCTGGAGGTGTGGTTTCAGGGTTACCAATTGGAGGCAGCAGTTCCCTGGTTAGAGGGTGCATCTCCATGAGAGAGATACACATTCTGTAAGACACATTCTCTCTAAGATTGACACAGTGCTGGTCTGGTGGGTTCCAGATACTAGTCTTTTCTATACATGATTTCAGAATCCTAGATAGACATGGACACAAACATTCTTGAGTCTGTCAGGTTTGTGACCAGTTGGTTGAAGGAATATGTCTGTCAGGTGTGTCCCTCAGGGTCCGTGACTCTAGCTGCACCTCATGGAGCTCCTAAATGTCCCAAATACCCAGTTGTGAAAAATCTTGCAGTGACCACAAAAGGGAGATGGAGAAATTGGCTTGAGGCCTTGGGGTCTCTGAGCATGGTGTGGGAGGTGGAGGAGGCAGAGGCTTCTCAAGGCTGTTTTGTCCACTCCTTTGTCTCTGCTGCTGTCTGAAGCTTCACTGAGATCTCTCAGATGAACCTGGGTCCTGAAGCTCCCTCAGCTTTAATCCTCTCTCATCACACTCTTTGTCTGACACTGTGGGATTCTGTGCTCACTAGGATTTCCTATCATGTGATGCCCACAAGAAATGTCTAGATATTTGGATCATTATCACCTGACAACTGTTCCTTTCTGTGGTACAGCCCATTTGCTTTCATTTATTTCAGCTATAAACTGTTTTAAATCTTCAAGGTGATATTTGAAAGCTGAGTGGTTGTTCTGTACTTGGAATAATTTATCTCCATTAGGATCCATTTCTGGAAATATCTTTCTTGAGCACCTTCTTTGGGGACCAAGCTCTGTATCCATTTCTCAATGATAAGTCCTCTCTTCCCCCTTCAGTGCCCTGTGTCATATTTATTAACATTCTGCTTGAGATTTTGAGAGCTTCTCGAGGTAACATGTGATCTGTGTGGTGCCTAGGAGCTTGATGTGGCATCCTTGTGTCTTCTGCTGCCCTCCAGCCATCTGGTGCCTCCCCATCAGTGGTCCCTCCACTGTGGGTCTGAGGCACATGCTGTGCCAGGTGGCAGGGCTCCGCTGGGGTTCTGGATATCCTGTGTCTCCTGTTTAATGGATGATCATTCAGTCTGCATTTTTATTACTTTCATTCATTAATGAAAAGAGCATGATGCTTATTTTATCCAGATGTTAAAATGTGGATGGTAATTTTCAATTTATTTACAGGTTGGAACAAATGCTACGTATATATTCAGTCGCAAAATTTGTACTCTTATTTGAATCAGGGTTGTCAGAACAATAATTGAATATTATATTTGGACATCCATGCCTGGATGCACATTAACAGAGGAAGCAACAGAAGGAAATTTATGAAAAGTATTAGATATTTCAGGGATCATTGGTTAGCTGGAATTAAGAAGATCCATCAGAGGGGGTCTGGCTGAATCTCATGTCATGACCTGTTCTGGAAGATTTCCTTGTTTTGGGCTGAAAACAATAGATGCATCTGTTACATCAAATCAGCAACAGGATATTTCAGTCCTTAACCACAAGACATATCAATGAAGATGGTGGTCCAGCTCATGTGCAAAGGCAGGGAGAGGAGGTGTAGGTGCATCTGACTTCCCAGGAGGAGTGTGGCCATGAAGTCCATGATCACATCTGAGGGACAGTGGTCTGTATGTGAGAATCTTATCTCAGCTCTGCCTTCAGGAGAAAGGCAACTGTTGGAGGTCAGTGTGGCAAGCTTTTGTTCTATTCATTATGAACCTGGTTGAAAGAAGACCATAATCTTATGACTGTCACTAGCTATACAGGTATGTTTGAATATTTTTGGCAAACTTATATATATATATATATACATATATATATATATATGTATATATATATATATAATGACTGATAAATACAGAATTAATTGAGGCAACCTTAGATAAAGGAAAGAAAGTATGTGAAGGAAAATCTATGAGAATCTGTTTAAGAAATAGTACATACTATAATACTAAAGTATTTAATATGAGAGAGACAAACAGAAAGAGAGAGAGAGAGAGAGAGAGAGAGAGAGAGAGGGCCAGACAGAGAGACAGAGAGGCATGTTTATTTATGAATCCCTAATTTCTAAATTCTAAATGGAAAGTTCAGACCAACGTCCTGCTCAATGCACTGCCACAGGATGAACACACTTAAAACCCTGGCCACTGCCCTGAGTCCAATCAGGTAGCCCCCTCCCTTCCTTCATAAGATCTCTGTGTGCTATTGGGGCTGAACCTTGGGACCAGGTTTTCTGAGGAAGCTGAGGAGAAGAGAGGGCTGTGAGTTCTCAGAACTTAGAAATAGGATTAATTTGCTAAAATGAAGCATTTATTCATGAATGAGACAAGTCTTTGTCATCCAAAAAATGAGTACATTCATCTTAGATGATGACTAATGGTCATATTAAAGAAAGCAATTTTATGGATCAGTCCAGAATAAAGCTGCTAGTTGCTGAGGAGAAATTTGTTTTTCAGCACAATGGAAGTGACTTCCATAGAAAACAAGAGTAGAAAAATATGAGAAATGATTCCTTTCAATGCCTACATCACAGGCTTGGAGGCATGTAGAGGGCCAGAGCAGGAAATGGCTTGGATAGGGAGTGTCATGCCAGATTATATAAGCACATCCTTAACAACACTGCATTTGTACATGAATCTGGTTTTTGAGTTTGGCAGTCACAAGAACACCTTGCTAGATAAAAGCACTGGAGATTTAACTCTGGATTCACACTGAGATCATGTCACTGTCTTGAACAGTGAAACATGATCTTGCCCTTGCAGGACATACCATTCATTTGCAGGGAACAGTGGTTCTTGTTTATGTCAGCCATGAAGGAGATGCAGCCTTGGAAAGTGAAGTGGTAGTTTGTGCCTCCTAACAAGTACCCCATCCACTGTAGCACATTCCCAGGATGCTGGAAGATCCAATTACAGTAGAAACTGGAGATAGAGCAGTTGGTGACAGTGCAAATGAGGGACATGGTCTCCTCAGCTTCAGCAGGCTTGGTCCTGATTCCCAAAGTGTCACATCAGACAGCACAACTAAAGGCAAGGGGAATCATGAAGAACCATCCTTTCCCACACATCTTAACTATCTAGAGACCCAAGTACCCTCACTCATGGGAGTAGCCATCAGGCACAGAAGGTTC
Organism: Hydrochoerus hydrochaeris; assembly: GCA_004027455.1. Taxonomy (NCBI): domain Eukaryota; kingdom Metazoa; phylum Chordata; class Mammalia; order Rodentia; family Hydrochaeridae; genus Hydrochoerus; species Hydrochoerus hydrochaeris. Next base: position 9,195 of record PVLA01017934.1, on the reverse strand, counting down.
CATGTAGTTTGCATGTTGCTTGCTGAATGAAGACCTCCCCCATAGCCTATCTGGGGACAGGAATTTATTCTGCTAGCCCCTAGCTTAATTTGCATGTATATGTTGAAGGAGGACATATAGGATGTTGAGCCAAGGAGAATGTCACTGGTGTCCAAGATCTGGGATTACTGTGTATGAGAGCTGCCCAGCCTGGCACTCATCATGTGAGATTTATCACTGCCTAAGTACTGTGTTCTATGGCCTTGCATGGGTGGTTGATGCAGTTGATGGCATGGAAAGGGAATGTTGATGCTTTCCCTCCTGACTTGCATTGTTGCAGAAAATCCAATATCAAATCACGTAGAAGTCACTTTGCACTGCGTAACCTAGCAGGCAACTTTACTGATCTCAATGCTAGTGTGCTGGGGGATTTTAGTGTCTAAGTAACCAGTGATAAGTCAGAATTGAGTTAAGTTTAAACAGTTGGCAAGCAGGAACAAAAGGCAGATGGCCTGTTATTACATGGTTGGCTACCTGAATCAAATTAAATCACATATTGTCAGGCAAGTTAACTCTAAATAGATTCACTTAAAAGCAATCACTTAATGTTATATGGGAACAGCCTCTGCACAAAGAGAGGACACTTGAGTGGAGCAATCAGAATTAAAAGTATCCTTAATTGTACCACTTTGTTCCAACCAAATCCTTGAAACAAGTTGAAAATAAGATACATGGTCTTTTAACTAAGGGAATCATAAGCTAGGAATAGTCAGACTGATCAGTGCACTATCAGTGGAAAAGCAGCTGGGCAGTCATGGTTGAGTTTAGTCGTGTGCTTACATGGCAAGTAGCAGGAGGATAGACAGAAGCCACTATTTGACTTCACATTCTATCATGTCTTTTATTTTGCTATGCTAACTCTGCCTTTACTATTTTATAATTGTGGCCTAACTCTATGAGACCATCAGGCATTGGTCACAATTGCAATAGCCAGAGAATGCTTCACACAGGTGGTTTACTGGTGGAAGAACAAAGAGGATATGTTCCCATATCTCTGGGACTATAATAGTCTACCTCCATCAGATATCTGTCTTTCAGAATTCACATTGATTCCCTCTCCAGTGTCTCCATCATGTGTTTATCACATGTGCTCCATGTCACTTGCTTAGCTATCCTATACTGTTTTAGTTCCTTTTTCAGAATTGTTGATGATCTTAACTGGCCCAGTGTCTTATTACTAATGCCTTCTGTGCATGTTCCATTCTTTAGATTGAATGATTTTGTCATCTGCCCTAAACCACACTGACTGATTCACTTTAAGGCTTTTGGGTTCTTCCCCATCAGTGCCACATAGATGAGTTTTGAGAGAGTTGGGAATTCTGGGAAGAACTCTGTGTCATTGCCCTCTTGTGATTCTATTGTGTTTTCTTGTTTGTTTTGTGTTGAGAGTAGTCAGTTTATTTGCAGTTGACTATTTATTGTAGAAATGTTTTGGTTAATTTCTATTTTCCAGGGATGTTCATTAAATGTGGTTGCCCAGCAGCTTTTGCTTCAGTCCCAAGATTCATTAACCTTCATTTAATTGATATTTGAAGTTGTAGCATGCTAGACCTCATACACAGTTGTCTTGGAGTGGGCCACCATATTATTAATGACACCAAGTTAACATAGATATTTGCATGTCAAAGAAAGACAATCCATAGCAATAGTTATATTACACTGGTACAGTACTTAAATCATTATCCATTATGTCATTAAAATCAAAATGAATATGGACCTTAAGGTTCAATAAAGTACTACACTTATCTATAGAAAAGAGATCTATATTTATGGAAGAAATATTCACCTGCTCTGAACCTAAAGTTAATATCTACTAAATGGAACTCATTTGCCTCCATAAATTTAGAACATTATTCAATGGCTATACTGTAATGTACCCTGGTTATATAAAGATTCATAAAGTTCAATAGCTACACTAATCAAGGTGGAGGTTTGTAAAAGCAGACAATGTTAAAAGCAATTAAAAATTAATATACAGTATAAGAGGAATATTAGTATTTGGAAATATAAATATGCACAAGTGATGGGGTCTTGAGAAACTAATCATGGCTTGATTTACCCTCTCATGGAACAGTGGATTAGTAGATTGTTGGTGAGGGGTTTCATTATGAGAGGGGCTATTTTCCTGTCCACTTAGTTGCTCACACAGGATGGCAACACATTATGTAGACCCAATGTGAAACACTCTCCTTAAGCCAGCAGAGACTTGTGTTGAGCTCTTTCCTACTAAATCAATGACAAAGAACTCAGTCCATCAGCACTTAATCACTCTGATCCACCCATCCTGTTGCAGCCACAGAAAATTGACTCAGATACCTACCAACAGCATTAGTTGAAGGATATTTTCCATATACAATTGTGAAGGTGGTGACCATTCTCTTACTGCATTAATGTGGAAAACATTTATAGAAGTTAAAAATATAATCAACCACCATTTCCACAGAATTGTGGCTACTTGCTCACTAATGAGTTTTGGATTAAGCCAAGAAATACACACTGTTTGCCAAGTGAAGTTAATTTTCCTTCTACGTTGAATAAACCTTCAGGTAACATTTCCTCTAGTGTTTCAGATTCTGTGAATAATAAATTGAGTATAATTATTTCAAATTATTTCTCCATGTCACTATGATTATTATATAGCTGTTGTATCTCAGGAATTTGTTTCCATACACTTGTGGATTTTATGTCACTAGTACTGAACTTATGCATTTTCCCTTCCTTGCCATTTTCCCTCTTCTAAATGTTATAGTTAATTCTTTTCCAGCAAAATGGATCTTCCTAGGAAGTGTCCTGCTTACTTGAGGTGAATTGCTCCATGTATTTCCTCCAGCATATGACCCTGCAATGAGCCAAACAGAGACATGAATATTGTTAAGAATACTTGAAATCAGACTTAAATCTCTGGAAAATAAGCCATTTTGGAAGAGTATTTCTCACACAGTATAGGAAGAGCAATGTGGTTGTGGAATAGGAGTGAGGTTTCAACCTCAGAAAGAATCTTTGTAGAAAGAAAATTTAGTTCTTAATGGACAAGTGAAATTGTGTTTTTTATGCACAACATGCTGTTTGGAAGTGTTTCTGCAGAGTGCGATGCCGCCACTCAGACAGTTAACACCCACATTATGTGCTTAAATCTGTAGAGAGATTTAAGATTTTTCAGATATAAAACCAAGGAAATAGAGATCTCAGGAAATGCAGACTAGCACATGATAGAAAACCAAATGCTGAGCCCCTCTGCCCACAAAGTGACATTAGTGGCAAAGTATGACATTACTAGTGAGGGGGATCATGAGACTATAGGGACCCTAGGGGTGAGTGGCAAGACAACATTCATGTCATGCCTGGGTCCAGGGACCACTGCACCTCTAATGATGTCTTGAAATTAGAAACCACATCAAAGGGAAGGAAAGAACATTATGCCAAGTTTGTAGACCAGACAACACAGGGTACACCTGAGAGGCTTCCTCTAAAAAGTTTTCAAATTTTCTAATATTATAAATCAGATAAACAATAAAACACTAAAACTAAATGAAAAGCTGAATATTCAGTTGTAATGAAAAAGAACTTTCTGAAGTTTCAAAAGTCACACAACAGAATATAACTATAGGCACCGACATAAGTAAACTCTCAGGGAAGGAATCACAACCCATTAGAAATCTAGGATGCAATAAATGGTATTACTAGGTGGTGGGAAATGCTGAATGTGACACTGCTGCTGTGGAATTCAGCCCTGGCAGATCTGTTCTGTTTTGTGAATTTACACCGAGCCATGCTGAATATGACAATCATGTAAAAAATACTGAGAGTTTCTCTTTGCCTTCAATCAACCCAGCATTTTGTGGCTTTAATACTAATTTCTGGAGAAACATTTTAGGAATGTGATGTTCCTGCTGGTGATTTGGTCTCTACCTTAGCCTGCCTGCATGGAACTGTGTCATCCATATTACTCATAATTCTTATTGATATTTCCTCCAGGATTTCTATCTACACAAGGGAATAGTGTGCTGGATCTGATCCAAGATAATGACCTTGTGCACATCAATATTTTAACAGGATCCTGGTCAAAGACAGTTCATATCTGAGAAGAATGTGCATCAAATCTTACAGCAGGTGACAGACAGTGATGGCAAGGCTGAAGGCATGGTTGATGTATTTGGACTGAGGGTGACTGGTGTTACTGAGGTCTGAGAGGTGAGTCCCACAGGAAGGATGGCAGCCTTGATTTCCATGCAGTACAGAGATTTTACAGAAGACAGCACAGGGAGGAGCATTCAGTCAAGATTTATTCTTTTCTAATTGACCAGTGCATGAATTAGAAATTTTGCCTCCTGCTCATAACTGCTTTTCCAAAAGCAGAAGCCCAATGCCTTGACAATGGCCCCAGGCAAAGCCCTAACAGCACAATGATTTTGTCATTTGGCTATTTGTGATGTACTCCAAAATATGGACACTGTGGTCTAGCAATTTAGCTCAGTGGCTTAAGCACCTGCCTGGCAAGCATGAGGTCATGAGTTTGATACCTGGTACCAATATATATATATATATATATATATATATATATATACACACTTTACCACTGTCAAGACTTGTGAAAGAAGTCTCCACACTAATCTGGGGTGTAAGGGAAGAGTAGGGAAATGATTTGAATAGAAAAATAAATTCAGGGAGCAGAGGATTCTGGAATAATCTGTGTAATAATATTCAGACAGTAATAGGGATGGCAATTCTTCAAGTGGAAGCACAATGTCAAGAGAAGGAAGGTGAAAAGGAGAGCAAATGAACTTTGCCCAGTTTAGGAAAACCAGAAACTTGAGTGCAAGAAACTGAGTAATTACTTCAGAGTGTACATTGATACTATTTTAAAACAAATAAGCATTGTAAGAATATTCTACCTTGTGTTTGTGCCACTCAAACATTGAATAACATCTATTTTTGCAGTATGGATCAGTTATCAAGGCATCAAAAATAAATAATTTCATGCCAATGTTTTTCTAATTCACATTGTGTATCATTGTTTTCTGTTTTTCTTTTTTTCTGTGGCACTTGATATCCTGGATGTTGTTTCTGCCCTTGATGTAGCTTGGCATATCTAGCATCATCTTGTGCCATGTATTTGACCAAGAGAGTGCAAACTTATTAAGGGCACAAGTCCAGTGAGCAAAGCAGAATGAGCTGCACCCAAAGGAAGAAAACTTAACCTGCTCAACAAGGCAGGATACAGAAGTCAACCAAAAATTACTGTAAGATTCTAGCTAACTCGTTTCTGGAAGAATGTCTTTTTGTGGTTTTCTGTTTTAAAAGATCTGTAACTTTCCAGTTCAGGACCACTCGTTTTGACTTTGAAACTTAGGTCTACATGTGATCACTAAACTTAGTTAATAAAATTCCAAGTTCATCAAATTGACTGCTTGGATTCCTATGTTGTTAATGAACTCTTCACTTTAAGTGTATCATGATGCTTCAATACATGTGAACCTTGTGTTGAGTTTAAATTAGGAAACAATTAATTTATGATAAAATCATTCAAATCCTCTTCTGCTAGGTTTGTGAAATACACAGGGTGGTCCTGATACCTATATTTTTGCTAATGTAGAAAAGCACACCAGAGCTTCTTGTCCATTTGGAACTGTCCCTGAGTACCCATCTATCTAATTCTTTCATCCTTCACTCTGTTCTCTTTTAAAACAGTTGTTTAAAAACCTGCAGCATTTCCTTCCCCAAGTTGTGCTTCATAGTGAGTTCTGGCTTGGCAAAAGCTGTCACTTTGTCTTCTATGTAGTTTTCCAACTTGAGCTCTCACCAGCAAGGAATTTGAGTTTGTGTTGCTCAGCAGATTACAGGGCTTGTAATGGCATATGGGGATGGAAATCTTTAGGAAAAGCATTTTGTGGTTTCTTGTCATTTAATTTGAGGTTCCCTTTCCCCCTCCTTTTTTAATACCAATTGTATGGATGCCATCATGGCCTGTTGTACGTGAGAGCATAGCATGTATAATACGAGCAACTCACAAAGTCCTAGTATATCTAGAAGTGCCAGGGTAAGGGGATTGGCTGGTGAGAACAAACGTTGAAGGTTATGAAGAAGATCTTTGAGAAAAGTGTCAGCACAGGAACTTGAATAGAGTCAATAGTTTGTATTTGATTTGTGCGTTAAAGTGATAAGTTCCAGTAGGTGCTGTCACCTGTATCATAGGGGTCAAGTATCCAGTCACAGAGTGTGAGGTGCATGATTGAGAGTTTGGCAGGTTTTGGGGTGATACAAAGCAGCGCTTTAGTGTATTGGTGGTCACAGGCCTTTGTGGCAACACACCAGAGGTCTTGAAGTTCAGCATCTAGAAGATCTATTTGTTGTTGTAGGTTCAAGAGTGCCATGTAAGTATAGGCATTTAGTTGCTGCTGTACACAAAAGGTTTCAGTGACAGTCTGGGATAGATTGAGTTCTTGAGCCAACACTGTTGATTTAGTGAGCAAGACAGTGGCCAGGGCTCCTGTGGCAGTGGCTATAAGGAAAGCTATGATAAGTGCGGTGAGGGCAGAGGCACCAAACTCCCTCTTGATGCACACCTGTAGGGCATTGAGAGAGAGCTGAAGAGGTGGACTAGGGGCTGCCCAGCTTGTCACATTTATGGGGACCCAGAGCACGGAGGGGGTGTGGAGAATTAGCATAAAGGAGGGAGTGCCATCCCAGCATTTTCATAGATGGCAGGTCCTGCTATGGGCATACTTGAGTGGCGTTCCTGTGGACAAGAGCAGGAGAAACGGGGAAGCAACACAGCCAGCAGCAGAGTGATTTAGAAAGCGGGTGTGGTTCATCTGCAGGGTGGATTCCCAGGATGATTAATTATGGGTGAATGTTCCATTGGAGAGTGACTGGCTACCCATCAGCATCAAGGGCAGCAGGTAGAGGTACCTAAAGGTCCTGAAGAGCATGTGTACCCCCAAAACAGACAAAAGGTATCATTGTGGATCATGTTTGGAAAATGACTCAGGGAATTTAGGATTAGATTGATTAATGGCTCCTGCACGAAAAAAGAAGGTGCTCCAAAGCATGGCATATTTGTCATTTTTATAAGGGGCATAAGTAGGAAGGTCCTTGCACCAAGGAAGTTCATCAAGCCAGGTAGAGAAGTTGTGTCAGAGGGGGCTGCATGGGTTGTAAGAGAGCCTAGCAGTGAATTGGCAAGAAACGGGAACAAGTGGTATTGCTCTGCCTTTGATGTTCACAGGAGCTAAGAAGGAGGAGGATATCCATTGTTACAAACGTCTTTGACTTGAGGAATAAGTCTCCTGTCTGATGACAAAAACAGGTTAAGCGCATTGGTGTCCTTTCCTTCCATACAGCTGGGTGGGTCAGATTGTCTGAGATAACCTGAAAAGTCAAAGGGTTATTGAGATCTGGAGGAAGCATGCAATTAGCAAAGGAAATCTTGGTGGCAGAGAAATGGAGTTCATATGGTAAGCCAAAGGTACAATCAGAAACAAAAAAACGAGGTAAGGCAGGAGAGTCAGCTGTGACTATCAAAAGGCCAGGTGGATTTTGCAGGGCAGCCCAGACCTGGACAGAAACCTCAGCGGTGGCTGGGGAAAAATTTATGGAGATGATGTCTCACATCATGAGGAACAGTTTAGCGGGTGATTGTTCCTGTGGGGGTAGGAAGCCACAGGCTTGGCTGCAGAGGGCCTGGATGGTTCCTCAGGTAATAGGGGGGCTGAGTTAGTGTTAGGAAGGTGTCTCCTCCTGCATCACAATGGTCCACCCCCTGGACATCTGTCATCCATGGTCAGGTGACTCATCTCAGAGGTCAGTGGTGGTGGCAGGCCGGACATCACGAGCTGGAATCCACACGGGATGGGATGCAATTTCTGGAAATACACAAGAAAAGCCTTGGCCTCATGTTAGTATTGGGGCAGGTGGTTTCCACAGTTGGGTCATTGGGTCCCTCCAGTGAACAAAAGGGAGAGTCATAGGCAGGGCAACAGGGGGCTCCTGTTTTTGTGGGCAGGGGAGAGACTTTTATCATTGTAAGTTAAAAGACTTATTGTTATGAGAGCCATTGTGAGTAGTTCATCTGGTGTACTACAGGGGTGTAATTTGCCCTTCTTTTTAAACAATGTTTTAAGAGTCTGGAGGGCTCTTTCTATAATGGCTTGTCCTTGAGGATTATAGGGGATAACGTGGTGTAATGTAATGTTGTATTTTGCACATGTCTTTTTGAAGGTTTGACTGATGAAACATGGCCCATTATCTGTTTTTAAGTGCCAAGGTATCCCCAAAATGAGGATGGCTTTTTGAGGGCTCAGGTGGCATGATTGGCTGTTTCTCTGGTCATGGCAATGGCCATTGTAGCGCCAGAGAAGGTATCTTTGACAACATAAACATATTTTAGTTTTCTAAATGGGGAGTAATGAGTAACATCCATTGACCATCTGGCATTGGGGCAGAGTCCTCGTGAATTGACTCCTTGAGCTTGGAGTGGTTCTAGTGGACAGAAGGGGTTCCACATTGCACAGCTTTAAACTAAGTGTTTGTATGTGGCTTTTGGGACTTCTGGGAGTAATTAGTGTATGGCCTTTGCTGACAGGTGACACCTGGAATGGAGCATTTTTGCTTGTGTCAAAGGATCTGACAAGGATATTTGTGTAGCCTGAATAGAAACCAAATGATCTGCATGCTGATTTCCTTGGGCCAGATGGCCATGAAGCCTACAATGTGAGTGAATGTGTTGGATGTGCCAGGTTTGTCTATGATGTTGGAGGGTGTTTTGTAGGGCCTTTAAGTCTTTTTCAAGTGTGGTATCTTTTATTTTTATTATAGCATGAGGGATAACATGACAAATTTGGACTACATATTGACTGTCTGAAAAGATGTTCATAGGACAGTCAGGGCAGTGTTGTAACACTGAAAAAACCACAAGAGGTTTGGCCACTTGATCAGAGAATGCATGTTTAGTAACTTCCATTTCTGGGTGGTCATACTCATTAGAGTGATGTATGATAGTGGCACATGTTGTTTTGAGGTATCTGTAAAAGCAACCCTACTATGAGGAATAGGGTTGATGAAGGGAAATGTGACAGCCTCATAAGAGGAAACTGACTGAGGCCTTGAAAGGTTGACTGGGGGTGCAGTGGTTTGAGAGTTGGCCTGGGAAATTCAGGA
>PVLA01017933.1:0-15878 GCA_004027455.1 Hydrochoerus hydrochaeris | reverse complement strand
CTTCTTCTTCTTCTTCTTCTTCTTCTTCTTCTTCTTCTTCTTCTTCTTCTTCTTCTTCTTCTTCTTTTCTCCTTCTTCTCCTTCTTCTTCTCCCTCTCCCTCTCCTCCTCCTCCCCCTTCTCTTTCTTCTTTTTGAGATTTAGAAGTCATCAAAAAAATAGAGCAATATAAAAACATCATGAACAAAGAAATTATATAAATCATTACAGACTGTAGATAGAATCATTTTTTTCATTTAACGGGGTAGAAAATCAAATTTGCTTTTTCCTTTTCTCACTAAATATGTCGAAACCAAAAGGAATATGGGAAAATTCCAAGACATAATATGACAATAATTATGAAGATAGTACTATGCAAACTCCAACCACAGTAAATCTAAGGGTGATGTGTTAATTTCAAATACATTGGTTATAAAATAACTTCACTCTTAGAAATGAAAATGGGAGTCAGGGATGTAGCTCAGCAGCACAAGCAAGTAAGTGTGAGGTCATGAGCTCAATCCCTGGTTAAAAAAAAAAAGAAAAAAAGAAATGAAAACAGGTGCTCCATTCATAATGTCATAGAGGTTCAGGCTAATCACAGAGAAATGGTAATCATGATTTTATATAATATTTTAAGATAGTATATCCTGAAGTAGAAAAGAACCTTAAGTTTGTACTCAGTACTATTACCAATTAAAACACACCCATTCTGTCTCTTAAACTACACTATCATTCTTTTTTCCTTTTTCTTTTTGTATTGTTATTTTTTCCCAATTTTTATTTAAAGAAAGAAAATTTAAAAAAGAGAAAAAAGAGAAAAAAGTAGAATAATACAGAATTTAAAAAATTAACATAAAATCACTAGTTGATACATTACATATTGTCATCTTAACAATAGTTGTTAAAGCTACAAAATCAAAGCATAAAAAGTGGCTAGACACTCAAATATTGACAGTGCAAACCCTTCTGTTCAATGATTTAACAGAAATTTAGTAATATGGTCATTTATCTTACACACTACACATACCATTATATCCTTTAGAGCACTTTCCTTCCCTGTCACTTTTATAATATCTATTACATTTTTTGGATCCTATGATTCCATCAGTTATTATTTTTTTACACTAGAGAGACAATGTGATATTTACTAATGTGAGTCTTGTTTATTTCACTAATGAGGATGTTCTCAAGTTGCCTCCATTTCCTATAAAGGCCTCAAAATCATCCTTTTTTATAGCTGAATAGTATTTCATTTTATAAAAATACCACATTTTTTTCATCCAATCTGCAGTTGATGGGCATTTTGGTTGTTTCCAAGATTTAACTATCACAAACTGCTGCTATGAGCATGGGTGCACATATATCACTGTGACATGACATTTCCAATTTTTCTGGGAAAATACCCAGGAGGGGAATAGCTGGATTGAATGGAACTTCCAATCCTAGTTTTTTGAGGAATCACCATACTGATTTCCACAGTGGCTGCACCAGTCTGCACTCCCACCAACAGTGGAAAAGTGTTCCTTTTTCCCCACATCCTCGCCAACATTTGTTATCAGTTGTTTTCTTGATGGCAGCCATTCTTTCCAGGAATGAAAATCCCAACACTGTTTTAACTTGCATTTCTCGAATGACCAGTGATGGTGAACATTTCTTCATATATTTATTTGCCATTTGTATATCTTCATCTGAGAACTGTGTATGCATCTCTGATGCCCATTTTTGGAGAGGGTCTTTGAATTAGATGTTTTTCAATTCTTTGTATGTTCTGGATATAATTCTTTATATGTTCTTTATGTATTCTGGATATAAGTCCTTTGTCTGAGGGATTGTTGGCTAAAATACTTTCCCATTCTTTGGGTTTTCTTTTCACTTTGTTGGTGATTTATTTTGAAGTGCAAAAACTTTTTAGTAATATGATATCCCACTTGTTGATTCTTTGAAGTATTTCCTGTGCAGTTTGCATTTTATTCATGAATTCTCTCCCTACTCCTATATCTCCAAGATTTTTACCTACCTTGTCCTCCAGTAGATTTAGTGTTTTTGTTTTAATATTTACATCTTTGATCCATTTTGAGTTAAGTCTAGTGTATGGTGATAGGCATGAGTCTATTTTCAGTCTTCGGCATGTGGAAAACCAATTTTTCCAATGCTGTTTATTAAAGTGGCTATCTTTTTTCTAGTGAATATGTTTATCTCCTTTGTCAAATATAAGATGGCTGAGTGTCTTTGTAGTAGTGTTTGCATCTTCTAATCTGGTTCATTGATCCTCAGGTCTATTTCTTTGCCTGTACCATGCTGATATTATTACTGTGGCTTTGTAGTATAGTTTCAAGTCAGGAATTGAGATGCCTCCTGCCTTGCCTTTGTTGCCCAGAATCACCTATGCTATTCTAGGTTTGTTCTGTTTCCAGATAAATTTTAGGAATATTTTCTCTAGACCTGTAAGGTATATAAATGGTATTTTGATTGGTATTCCTTTGAATCTGTGTAACAGTTTTGGAAGTATGGCCATTTTCACAATGTTGGTTCTTCCTAGCCAAGAGCAAGTAATATCCTTCCATTTTCTAACATCCACGTCAATGTCTTTTTTAAGAGTGGTATAATTTTCAGCATATAGGTCTTTTATATTCTTGGTTAGGTTGATTCCTAAGTATTTCATTTTTTAGATGCTATTGTGAAAGGCAATATTTCCATAATTTCTCTCTCATGGAGTTTTTTGTTTGTATACAGGAATGATATTGATTTTTGAGTGTTGACTTTGTATCCAGCTATGCTGCTGAATTTGTTTATTACCTCTAGTAGTCTTTTAATGGAGTTTTTGGGGTCTTCTATGTAGAGTATCATTTCATCTACAAATAATGATAATTTAACTTTTTCCCCTATTTTTATTCCTTTTATTTCTCCCTCTTGTCTGATTGCTCTGTGATCTGGCCCACGGATCAGTTCGTGGGTCTCACCTGGAGGGGAAAAACGGGGAGGGGGGACATGGGCAAGAGGAAAGAGAGATGGAGACAAGTTGAGGGATTCCAATCAAGTCTCTTTTATTGAGGAAGTGTCCCTGGCTTATAAAGAAGCAGAGGTGGGAAGTTATCAAGCACGGATAGGTCATCCTCATATCCTGGGTCAGGCGGGAGAGGATCATGGGAAATGTAAGCTGATGCACCGGATGCCCACAGGAGAGACGGGGTGGCAGCAGTGAAGCTATCCCGCCGCTCCCTACATCTCCTCCCTTATCACTTTACAGGTGTATGTCAGGCCCTGTGAGGACAGCGCCTGTCTTGGGTCAAGGACTCTTCATATGAACCCAACCAGGCCTTACCCATCATGGGCCTGCAGGACAGCAATTGGTCCTGTGACTGTCTTAGGCGGCCGGTGGCATAACATATGTGTCCTAGTTGCCTGTCTCTGGCTGCCTGTCCAGTGTCTCAGGGCAGTTGGCCCACATCATCTTATGGGTCATTTATGGGGGTTGTTTCCCACCAAGTTTGTTGATCTGCCATCTCCAATTGATGATAATGTACCTGAATGGGCTTGGCCAGGAGCGCGTCAACCCTATTGTTAAGGAGTGTCATGATCCTTTGGAAAATGCAGGGTCTACAGTAAGAAGCAGTAGCAAGGTGGCCAGTGGGCCTAATAAGGGCACAATGTAAGGAAAAAGGCCTCCCCACATGGAAGAGAGGGAGGTTTCTCTGAGGTGGTCTCTTTCTCGGCTTTTTAGGCGGTCTCTCAACTTTGTCATGGAATCTTTGACAATGCCTGAATGATCAGCGTAGAAGCAGCATTCTTCCTTGAGGGTGGCACATAGTCCTCCTTCAGGACGTGATCCAAAAATTTGGATTTCCTGATCCTGTCCAGGTCTCAACTTCCTCCCAGCCTAAACCAGCCCAGCGAGTAATTGTTCACTTCCAGGGCTGATGGGAATTGCCATCCGTTAGGTGTAGTTGTGTCAAGAGTCCGACGATGGCCCATAAGGCTTTGGGAGGTTGTATCATCTGTAAGAGAACACAGGGGGTTGTGCCTCAGGAAAGGATATTATTCCTGGGCGTTGCATAGAGTCTTTGATGAAGGGCTGTCTACTTGTTTTACGAGGCATTCAGGTAGCCATCTAGCCTCTTTGTCCTGTTTGGAATAAACACAGACTGAGCCTCGTCCCCAGATAAGAACAGGGTCAGGGCCATTCCATGTTTTGGTCATTGGGTCTTTCCAAAGTACAGATGCAAATTGTGTCTGTGTCTGTGTATGCTAGAAACGAGATGCCGCAGAGCAGTCTGAGGCATCTAAGGTCAAAAAATTTAAAATGAAGAGAGCTTGTGAAAGGATATTTCTGGGGGATCCTCGAGTAGGGTACCATGTTCCCCCTTTTATTTTGTCTATAGTGGACTTACGTGAGCAGTGTGCACATTCAACAATGCTCTGTCCTTGAGGATTGTAAGGTATACCTGTAGTATGAAGAATATTAAGGCGCTTGCAAAAATGAGTGAAGGAGGTGCTGGTATAGCCGGGGCCATTATCGGTTTTGAGCTGTTGAGGGCATCCCAGAACGGAGAAGGCTGACAGCATGTGAGCTATAATATACTTGGTAGCTTCTCCAGTTTGGAGGGTTGCAAAGATGAAGCCACTATATGTGTCAACAATTACATGTATATATTTTAAATTGCCAAACTCGTTGAAATGAGTAACATCCATTTGCCATAAGACGTTAGGGATTAGGCCTTTTGGATTGACACCTAGATGTTGGACGGGTAAATGGATGGCACAAGAAGGGCAGTTTTTTACAATCCGTCGGGCTTGTTCTTGGGTAATTTTATGGAGAAGGTGAAGAGTTTTGGCATTAAGGTGATGCAGTTGATGAGTCTGTTGGGCCTTAAATACCTTGGAGTTATCTGTGGGCTCAGAGTGGGTCATAAAGACTTGTGTGATTGTGGCAGCATCAGCCAACTGATTTCCTTGGGTAAGGGGCCCAGGGAGGTTGGAATGGGCTCGTAGGTGACCAATAAAGAACTTATGGTAATGGAGCCATATGATATCCTGTAACCGTTTAAATAAATTTGTAGCTGGAGAAGCATGGTGGATAGCAGCAACAGTTTCTAGTAGGGGAACAGACTGAGTGAGGTAGGCACTATCGGTGAACAAATTGAAGGGTTGGTTGGGGTAGGCGGTGAAAACTGTGATAATAGCCTGTAGTTCCGCCAGCTGGGCAGAAGAAGTATTTATCTGGAAGGTAAAGGCGTTGTCTTGGGCCACATAAGCAGCCTTGCCAGAGGAGGAGCCATCAGTGAATAACACTGTGGCACCAGGAAGGGGTTGTGAAGCTGTGATCTTAGGGAATATGAATGAGTGACGGTTGGCAAAATCAATTAGCTTATTTTGGGGGTAATGGTTGTCAATGGTCCCTGAAAAGGAGGCTAGGGCGATAGGCCATGTTTATGTAGTCTGGAGTAGCCAGTCTATTTGGTCCTTAGTAAAGGGCTGGATGATAATATCTGGCTCTTTGCCAAAATAACATTTTCCTTATTTTCTGCCTTGAATTATTAGGTCTGAAACTGCTTGGTAGTAGGGTAGGAGTGTCCTTTTTGGGGAAACTAACAGGTGGACCCACATGAGAGGAGCCTGTTGCCAAAATACTGCCATGGGGCAAAGCTTTGTGTTAAAGATGAGAAATTGTAAAGGCTTATTATAATCTATGAAGGAAACAGTTTGTTGAGCAATAGCCTCCTCCACTATATTGAGTGCCTTTCTGGCATTAGGCATGAGCTCACGGGGGGAGGTTGGGTCGATGTCTCCTTGGAGGATCTCATAGAGGGGTTGTAAATCATGTTTGGTTAATTTTAAATAGGGCAAAATCCAATTAATGTCACCTAGAAGCTTTTGGAAGTCATTGAGTGTCTGAAGGCTATCAAGTCTTAATTGAGGCCTGGGAGAAAGTATTTGAGTGCCTTGTAGCTGAAAACCCAGATATATATATGGGTCTGTAAGCTGCACTTTATCGGGCACTATTTGGAGTCCAGCCTTTTGTAAGGCGACTTGTAGCGCCTGATAACATTGTAAGGTTTGATCTTTATGTTTCCCTGCAAAGAGGATATCATCCATATAATGAAGGATATGAATATTTGGCCAATGGTCTCTAACTGGTTGTATAGCAGCAGCCACAAAAGCCTGGCATAATGTAGGGGAGTTGGCCATTCCCTGAGGGAGAATGCACCATTGCAATATTTTCATAAGAGCCTTAAAATTAGTAGATGGTAGACTAAAGGCAAAGCGTTTTTGATCTTGTGGATGTAGGGGAATTGAGAAAAAAAATCTTTGAGATCTATGACAATTTTAAAGAATCCTAGGGGGATAGCACTGGGTGAGGGGAGCCCTGGCTGTAATGGTCCCATTTCGACCATGGTTTTGTTTATTTCCCTGAGATCTTGTAGTAGCCTCCATTTTCCTGACTTTTTACGCATTACAAAAATGGGCGTATTCCAGGGGGAATCACTTGGAATAATGTGGCCTGCTTTGAGCTGGTCCTGCACCAGCTGTTGAGCAGCTGTAAGTTTTTCAGAGGTAAGAGGCCATTGATCGACCCAAACAGGGGTGTCTGACACCCATGTGATTCTTTTTGCATGGGCCACAAGAATATCAATGACCCCTATTGAAAATGGCCTAGGCCGGCTTTTGAGAAATTAGGAGTTGGGGAAATAGGAATTTTGATGCCTAAGCTCTGTTTGCCTAAGCCTTGATTAGGGAGAAACCCATGATTAAGCATTTGTTTTGTGACTATAGTATTGGGGCTGCCCATCAGCATTCCCATCTGGGTTAATAGGTCTCTGCCCCACAGATTAAGGGGTAGTCCTGCAACAACGTAGGGTTGTATATGACCTTGATTGTTTTCTTGGTCTTTCCAGGTAAGGAGGTTAGCACTGCGTTGTGGATTTTTTGATTGTCCAATCCCTTGTAAATGAGTCATAGTTGTCTCTAAGGGCCATGTAAGGGGCCAGTCTTCCTTTCTAATAATAGTTACATCAGCACCTGTATCTATAAGCCCCGAGAAACTTTTTCCATTAAGCAGTAGGGTCATAAGGGGCTTGTCTTTGGAAATGAGTTGAGCCCAATATATATCTGAAGACCCAAGTGATGAGTCTCCCCTATAGGAAGCCATGGTTGTATTAGGAGTTTGAACTAAGGGCAGCAGCACCAGTTGGGCAATACGTTGTCCTTGAGTGATGGAAACCAGGCCAGAAATGGAGGATGCCATGATGGTAATTTCACCAGTATAATCATTATCTATGATTCCTGGGACAACTTGTAAACCCTTTAGTATTGTGCTGCCACGTCCAAGAATTAGCCCACATGTATCATTGGGGAGGGGGCCAAAAACCCCAGTAGGGATGGCTTGTGCACCCGTGTCAGGAGTTAATATTGTGTTGGAGGCGGAACAGAGGTCCAGTCCTGCACTCCCTGGTGTGGAGCGGAGGAGGTCTGAAATAGATTGTTTTGCATTGGGTTGTTTTGTGCTGGGACAAACCTTATAGCTCCTGGGGCTTGTCCTTGATTGGGGGTCTGGGGCTGACCCCGAATCCCGTTTCCCTGCTGGGGGAGGGGGTTGCCATGAATGTCTACTTTTGATTTACAATCTTTAGCCCAATGATATCCCTTTTTGCATTATGTTTTTAGGGTTTGTCCTTTGTTTAGTGTCTGGAGACTGTGGGGGTTTGGGGCAATCCCTGGCAAAATGGCCTATTTGGTTGCATTTAAAACATTTGCCATTATTAGTTTTTCCTCCTTGTTTGTGTGCAAGAAGAACCTCCTTTACAGCTGTAGCCATAGCTAGGCCTTGATGGTAGGCAGGGCCTATATCAGTGCACAGGCAAATGCAGCCTGAGAGGTCCTCTTTTTTTCTGTGTGGCCTGATTGCAGCCTGGCAGGCGGATGTTGCGTTTTCATATGCCAATTGTTTGATTAAGGTGGTGTTTTCTGAGGAGCCAAAGAGGTGCTCAGCTGCCTGTAAGAGGTGATCAACAAAATCAGTGAAAGGCTCTTCCACTTTTTGTTTAATTTTAGTGAGAGAAGAGGTAAACTTTCCACTGGAAGGAAGTTTTCTCCAAGCCCTACAGGTGGCCGTATTAATTTGAGCAAAAAGGCCAGGATCATACTGCATTTGGGCTTCTTTTGTATGAAAGTTGCCAGTTCCTGATAGCATGGGGAGGGTCCAGGGGTTTTGTCTAGCGGCATTATCATTAGCTATGATTTCGCATTGGCCTAGAAATTCAGATTTCCAAAGCAAATAGTGGCCTCCCAAAAGAGAGGCTTTGGCTAAAACCTTCCAATCATTTGGGATAGTCCAACCTTGTGTCATGGAATCCAGAACAGCAAGGGTGAAGGTAGCTGTGGGGCCATATTGAGTGATGGCTGTTTTTAATTCCTTGAGAGCAGCTACTGTGAAAGGTGTATGGGTCCTAATGACCTGTGGGGCTGGTGGCACAGCACCATCTTGGGCATTAGCATTATGTGGAGTGCCATTTTGTGGGGGCAGGGTTGTTTCCATTACCAGAAATGCCATGGCAGGAATGCCATGTGGCTTTGGGGGCCCATTTGCAAAGTTTGAAGTTGTAAAATGAGCCTTTGTTTTTCTTGCTCAAGTTGGACTTGTGGTTGTAAATCATGAATCTCAGTTTCTAAAGTAAGGAGGGCAGAAGATGGACCAGGCAGCCCTCGGAGGGCAGGTGGGGATTTAATTGATAGTGCAGGGGCTACAAAAGGGGGATCATGATATTGAGCAGCCTCTTCTGCTAATTGTGACCAATCAACCTCCTGAAATTTGGAAAGGTCAGGATACATAGGCTGATATGGAGGAGGGAGCGTGGTGGCACCATTTTGAGTATCGGGCAGGGTGGCGCCATTTTGAGTATCAGGCAGGGTGGCGCCATTTTGAGTATCAGGCAGGGCGGCGCCATTTTTGGAGTCCTCGTGTACTCCAGAAAGAGGAAGTGGTGGTAAGTCGCCATCTTGCAGTGGCTCTGGGATATCAAGGATCACAGAGCTAGGGGGACTGGGCACATTGGGTGCATCCGATGTTGGCTGTGGGGTAGGATTGTGGGAGGAGCGCAATGCAGCTTCACCCTGAGTTAGCGTCTCATCAATTTGGGGATCTGCATGACGTTGGGTCAGTAGTTCAGAAATTAGAGTCCAATATGCAAAAGAGGTTACTGGGACCTTTTCAGGACCAAAAACTCTATAGTAATCTTTAAGAGTATCACCTACTCTTTCCCATCATTTAGTATCAATGGAGCCCTCCGGAGGGAACCAGGGGCACACCTTTTGTATAAATTGAAAATACTGCAATAAATCTTTGGTTTTAACCTTTATCCCTCTCACTTTGAGGGCCTTGCTGAGGCCAGTAACAAACAACTCATGTTCACTTAAAGCTTGACCCATGCCGATTACGTTCACTTGCCGTGATTTGGATGAGACGTCAGGCAGTCGTCTGTACAGATCACAGGGATAAAATCCCGGAGCAGTTACCATGGCCACAGCTTTACTTTACTGAATGGTCCCGCGTTGAGTCGCCCTCACTGGGTGAGGCCACGTTGGGTGCCACTTGATCTGGCCCGCGGATCAGTCCGTGGGTCTCACCTGGAGGGGAAAAACGGGGAAGGGGGACATGGGCAAGAGGAAAGAGAGACAGAGACAAGTTGAGGGATTCCAATCAAGTCTCATTTATTGAGGAAGTGTCCCTGGCTTATAAAGAAGCGGAGGCGGGAAATTATCAAGCACGGATAGGTCATCATCATATCCTGGGTCAGGCGGGAGAGGATCATGGGAAATGTAAGCTGATGCACCGGATGCCCACAGGAGAGACGGGGTGGCAGCAGTGAAGCTATCCCACCGCTCCCTACAGCTCTGGCTAATATTTCTAGCACTGTATTGAATAGGAGTGGTGATAGTGGACATCCTTGTCTTGTTCCGGATTTTAGAGTGAAGGCTTTCAGTTTTTGTTCATTTAGTATAATGTTGGCTATTGGTTTTTCATAGATGGCCTTTATTACAAGTTTCTGTAGGGTTTTTCTCATGACAAGGTGTTGGACTTTATCAAAAGCCTTTTTTGTGTCTATTGAGATGATCATGTGATTTTTATTTTTGGCTCTGTTGATGTGGTGTATTACATTTATTGATTTGCATATGTTGAACCATCACTGCATTCCTGGAATAAATCCCACCTGTTTGTGGTATATAATCTTCTTGATGATTTGCTGCATTCTATTTGTCAATATTTTATTGAGAATCTTTGCATCAATGTTCATTAGTGAGATTGGTCTATAGTTCTCCTTTTTGGTTGGGTCTTTCTCTGGTTTTGGTATCAGAGTGATACTTGCCTCCAAGAATGAGTTAGGGAGGACTGCTTCTCTTTCAATTTCATTAAAGAGTTTAAGGAGTATTGGCATTAAATTTTCTCTAAATTTCTTATAGAATTCAGCCGTGAATACATCAGGACCTGGGCTTTTCTTTGTTGGTATGTTTTTAATCATGTTTTTGATTTCAGTAGCTGATATTAGGTTATTCAAAATTGTTATATCTTCTTGATTGAGCTTTGGTAGTTCATACATTCCTAGAAATCTTCCCATTTCCTCTGTGTTTTCCACTTTATATGAATAGAGATTTCAAAGTAGGTGTTCATGATCTTTTGAATTTCCATGGGACCTGTAGTAATTTCCTTCTTTTCAGTCCTTATTGCATGGATTTGAGTTTTTATTTCTTTTTCTTGATAAGGTTGGCCAGGGATTTATCAATTTTGTTTATTCTCTCAAAAACCAGCTCTTTGCTGCATTAATTCTTTGTATTTTTTTTTTAGTTTCAATTGCATTAATTTCTGCTCTAATCTTCACAATTTCCTCTTTTCTATTGAGCTTTGGATTTGACTTGCTCTTCCTTTTCTAGAAGTTTAAAATGTAGCATTAGGTTATTTGTGTTCATTCCATTTTTCTTGATGTGACTATTTATTGCTATATATTTAGGTATTGTTTTATTTCTTCTTTAATTTCATGTGTAACCCACTGGTTATTCAGAAGGTTGTTATTTAATTTCCATGTATTTATGCAGGTTTTGCAGTTTTTTTGCCATTGATTTCCAATTTTAGTGTGCTATGATCAGATATTATGCATGGGATAATTTTTCTCCCTTTGCCTTTAGTTAAGAATGTTTTATGAGTTAATATATGGTCTATTTTGGAGAATGTCCCATGTGAAGCTGAGAAGAATGTATATTCTGATGTGGTTGGGTGGACCACTCTGTAAACATCCACTAAGTTCATTTGCTCAGAGGTATGATTCAGTTCTGTTATTTCTTTGCTGACTTTTTGTTTAGCTGATCTATTTCTTTGTGACAGTAGGGTGTTAAGGTCTCCTATTACAATTGTGTTCTTGTGTATTTGGTTTTCATGTCCGTTAGTATTTGTCTTATATAGTTGGGTGCTCCTGTATTTGGTGCATATATATTTATAATTGTTAGTACTTCCTCTTGTAGTTTTCCATTTATAAGTATGTAGTGGCCTTCTTTGTCTCTTTTAATCATTTTAGGTTTGAAGTTCATGCTGTCTGCAAACAGAATAGCTACCCCTGATTTTTTCTGGGTTCCTGTTTCATGGAATACTGTTTTCCACCCTTTGACTTTTAACCTATGAGTTTCTTTTTGAGTCAGATATGTTTCTTGTATACAGCATATTGTGGGATCCTGTTTCTTGATCCATTCTGTCAACCTGTGTCTTTTGATAGGTGAATTGAGCCCATTTGCATCTATGGATATCACTGATACATACTGGCTTGACTTTGCCATGTTGTGTTCCTATTGTTGGTTTCCTGCTTTTCTTCCTTGTTTAATTTCTTGTCCAGCCTGGTGGTTTCTTTCTGTTGTTGTTCTGGAGATTGTGGTCATTTTTATCTCTATCTAGTATGTCTTTCAGTACTCTTTCTAGGGTTGGATTGGTGGACATGAATTTTTTCAGTTGTTCTTTGTCATGGAAGTATCTTGTTTCTCCATTAAATTTGAAAGGCACATCAGTCTCTCCATTAAATTTGAAAGTTTTTTTAGGGCTTGAAATACTTCACTCCAAGCTCATCTTAACCTGAAGGTTTGTGCTGAAAAGTCTATCATGATTCTAATAGGATTTCCTTGATAGATGAGTTGTGTGTTTTCCCTAACAGCTTTTAGTATTCTGTTTTTATGCTGTATGTCTGGGATCTTAATTATTATATGTCTGGATGTAGATTTATGTTGGTTGTGACTTTTTGGCATTATGTATGCCTCACTTATTTGTGTATCAGATTTTTCCTATGTTTAGGAAATTTTCTGCTATTACTTCTGTGAATAGTTTAGTTATGTCATTTGCACTGACTCCTGCATCTTTATTGATGCCTATTAGTCTTATATTGTTTCTCTTGGCCTCATCTTGAAGCTGCTGGATTGTCATTTCATGCTGCTTTTTTTAAAGTTCTACCATTTAATGATCACTATCTGTGATCCTGTCCTCAAGGTCTGAAATTCTATCCTCAGCTTCATTTAAACTGTTTTGCAAGCTTTCAATAGAATTTTTTGTTTCTTTGATATCTCTGTGAATTTGTTTCATGGGTTCTGCTTGTTTTCTACATTGTTCATTCAAAGTTTCAATCAATTTTCCCATGCTCCTGTATTTTTTAAATCTATTTCTTCTATAGCTACGTTGAGCAACTCATTTACTAAGGTTGTTATTTCTATCTTTATGTAAGACATTATTTCTAATTTCATTTCCTCTATAGCCTCATGGATTTCTTTACTTCATTCGCTACCTTTTCAGAGATTTCTGGTGTATGACTTTTTTTATTTAAAGAAAAAAAAATGAAACAGAAAGAGGGTTGAAATAATACAAAACTTCAAAAACAAAGCAAAACAAAAACAAAAACCAGTAAGAAATCACTAGTTGATAATTACGTATTTTCCTCTTATAAATAGTCATTCAAGTTACAAAAGTAAAGCATACAAAGTAGACATTTAAACAATGAGACTGCAATCAGTTCTGTTCATCTAGCCAACAAAAACTTAGTAATATGGTTATCAATCTTACACACTGAAACATAGATGCAGTTATATTCTTTAGAATACTTTTTTTTCCTCTCTTTTTTTACAATAACTATAATCAATTCTTGTAAACTGTTTAGAAGTTCTACACATGTATAACTCTCTACATGTATACCTAGCCTTTCTGTATTATAGGGAAAAACAAATCAAAACAAGTCAACAATACAAATTCATAGAGAAGCATGAAATGAAAAGGGCATATAAAACCACAATACTAGGTGATCCACTATAGTTACTATGATGTCTCTTGTTATTTTCAATAAAATTATCTATATTGTCAGGCATAGTATAATTAAACTTAGCAGTACATAGCACTTTTAATAAAAAACAAACATTGGAGACATATGACTTCAAAGGCAGTTAATAATTCAACCAGAATGGATATCCTATTGAATCTTGTCATCTTCAGAGTAGTTGCCTCTACTCTCAGAGTTGATACTCTCAAGTGTACCATATTCAAATAAAATCAGTCAAGACAAAACAGCCTCATCTCTCTATGCTATTTTTCTGTCATTGTTGTTTACTTTTCTCCTTCATTCCACTGTCTGCCCCTTTCATTGAGGCCTTTCTGCCATTGTTCCTGGAATCCTGGTGATTTTCTTCTCTCTCTCTAGAATGTCCCTCAGTATTTTTTGCAGGTTTGGATTGGTGGTCACGAACTCCCCCAGTTCCTCTTTGTCATGGAAATATTTATCTCTCCATTAATTTTAAGAGACAGTTTTTCAGGGTACATCAATCTGGGTTGGAGGTTATTTTCTTTCAGGGCTTGGAATATTTTGCTCCAAGCGCCTCTTGATTTGATAGTTTGCATCAAGAAGTCTGCTGTGATTTTGATGAGTTTTCCTTTATAGGTAATCTGTTTCTTTTCTCTGACCACTTTTAATATTCTGTTCTTGTGATGGATTTCTGGGATTCTGATTATTATATGTCTGGGTGTAAATCTGTTTTGATTGTAGCTGGCTGGAGTTCTGTATGCCTCATATATCTGAACATCACTTCTGTTTCCTATGCTTGTGAAGTTTTCCTAAATTATTTCTGTGAATAGCCTTTTTATTTCATTTGTATTTGTCCCTGCATCTTCATTCACATTTTTTATTCTTAAGTTATAAGTCCTTTTATCTTCTAGCCTTTGTATCATTACTTGCTGGTTCCTTGTTATTTTTAAGAGATCCTTCCTTTCATGATCATAAATTGCAAATCTATCTTCAAGTTTTGAAAGTCTGTCTTTACTTTCTGTTAAGAAGTTTTGCCAGCTTGCAATGGAGTTTTTAATTTCCTGATATTCTCTCTGGATCTGTTTCATGTATTCTAGATTTTGTTTATATTCTTCATCAAAGGCTTCTCTCCTTTTTCTGAGTTCCTCCACTCTTCCATTTGTGTCTTCTTGAGGTGTACCCAGCATTTATTTTATTAATCTTATATCTTGCTTCACCTGAGTTAGAATTTCAGACTTAAATTTGTTGATAAGGTCATGGAAGTATTTCTTTATTTCTGATGAGGCCTTGTCTTATATTGCATGTTTGCTGCCCTCAATCTCCTCTGTATTTACCTCTCCTGGACTTATTTTCCCTGAGTCTTTGGTTAGAGGCTTTTTTTTGTTTCTCTGTCTTGTCATGTTTCTGGTTTCTTTCAGACAGGTGAATGGTGGAAGTCTCAGGACCTTTTTGTATTGCAGTTTTTCTGCAATTTTCGTATTGCATTTTTTCTGCAACATACTGGCTAGGGAAGTGCTGCCCTCTCCTGTTTGCTGTTTATCCGTGGGGTGCACACAGGGGTGATGTGGGCCAGCTCCTCCCCTCTAAGACAGTCAACCAGTGAGTGTCTTCAGTACATTTGTGTGTGCCCTGTGGATGTCACAGGTTTTGGACAGCCTTGTCCCTGGCTATTGGGTCCCAACCAAGGGCATGGCCCAGCCCAAGTAGATCCCACCAATCTGCTTTGGGTCAGGAGCTGCTGACTGATGCTGCCTCAGCTGTTGATTCAAGCCTGTCCTGCCCAAATCCAATATGTCATCTAGCCATTCATTTCTGGGTAATCCAGTTCCCAGCACTCACCAAAGTCCATACAGCTTGGTTTGCCATTTCCACTCCCTGTTGCAGTGCCTCCTTCCACCAAGGGTCTTAAGCTCACCAACCCCCACTCTCAGTGGGGGATGCAACCTCAGCTTGATTGTGAGTCACCTGACTCTAATTTGCACCCAGTACAGCAACCAGAATGTGCCCAGCTCCAGACCTCTGTCCACGCTTCTTTTTTTATTTTACTTTTTTTCTTTTTCCTCAGTTTCTTCCTGGGTCATGAGAATTCCTTTCCTTTCATCTGGTCTTCTCCATGGTGTTAGATTCTAGCATTTGAGTTGTTTTTCTCAAAGAGGCTCTCTATTGTGCTACCTATCAATCAGCCATCATGGATCTCCTGGTGTATGACTTTTAAAAAAATTTTTATTTAAAAGAAAAAAAAAGCAAAACAGAAAAAAGGGAAGAAACAATACAGAATTTCAAAGAAAAAGAAAAAAAAACCTAAACAGTAAGAAATCACTAGTTGATAAATTACATATTGTCTTCTAGATATAGTTGTTCAAGTTACAAAATTAAAGCATACAAGGTGAGCATTGAAACAGTGTGGCTGCAAACAGTTCAATGATCCAACAAAAATTTAGCAACATGTTTATTAATCCTATACGCTTAAACATACATGCAATTATATCCTTTAGAGCACTTTCTTTTCCTCCTTTTGCTTTTCAAGTCCATTATCTGTTTAGTTAGGGTTAGGGATAGGGTTAGGGTTAGGGTTAGGGTTAGGGGG
>PVLA01017932.1:0-15878 GCA_004027455.1 Hydrochoerus hydrochaeris | reverse complement strand
GCAACAGATTCAAAGAGATTACCAGGAAATTAAAAACTCTATTGAAAGCTGGCAAAACTGCTTGAAAGAAACTAAGGATAAAATATCAAAACTTGAAGACAAGTTTGCAATGTGTGATCATGAAAGGAAAGATCTCTTAAAAATAACAAGGAAACAGACAGTAACAATACAAAGGCTAGAAGACAACAAGAGAATCTATAATTAAGAATAAGGAATGTGAACAAAGAAGCAGGAATAAAAACAGGCAAATTACAAAAGCTATTCATGGAAATAATTAAGGAAAACTTCGCAAGCATGGGAAAAGAAAATGATATTCGGACATATGAGGCATACAGAACTCTAGCCACCTAAAACCAAAACAGAGCTACACCCAGGCATATAATAATCAGGATACCAAAAATTCAATATAAAAACAGAATATTAAAAGCCATCAGAGAAAAGAAACAGATCACATATAAAGGAAAGCCCATCAAAATCATGGCAAACTTCTCAACACAGACCGTCAGATCAAGAAAAGCTTGGAGCAAAGTATTCCAAGCCCTGAAAGAAAATAACCTCCAGCCCAGATTGATGTACCCTGCAAAACTTTCTCTAGAAATTAATAGAGAAACAAGATGCTTCCATGACAAAGAGGAACTGGGGAAATTTGTGACCACCAATCCAATCCTACAGAGAATGCTGAAGGACATTCCAGACAGAGAGGAAAAGCAATAACAAGATTTCAGCAACAGTGGCAGAAAGGCCTCACTGAACAGGGCACACAATAGAATGAAGGAGAAAATTAGACAACCAATGGCAGAAAAATAGTATAGCAGAAATGAGGCAGAGAATGTTGGCTATAATCTCTAACATAGATGGCCTTGATATACTAAAAAGAAAGAAAGAAAGAAAGAAAGAAAGAAAGAAAGAAAGAAAGACAGGCAGAGTAGATCAGGAGATAGGGTCCACCGAGATGCTCTGTATAGGAAATATAATCAACCTGAAAGAGGGTTTATGGACTGAAAGTCAAATATGAGAAAACAATGCTCTATGTGATAGGGAGCCAGAGAGAAATAGGGGCAACCCGACCAGCACCTGCAGATAGGTTGGAAAGGCAGGATACTTATGTGCAGTAGAGAACTACTCAGCTATACCTTCATTATAGGCTTTTGTAAGTAAAGAAATAAAACTTGAGATCAAGTCCAGGAGTGAGAAGGTTTGGAACCACTTGGTAAATAGCAGGTTTCCCCCCAATCTAAAAACTGAGGGAGTTGGTGGGACCCAAAATGCGCAGCATCCTGTGGGAGTGAAAGGGGAGGAATAGTCTAAAAAAAAGAAGGCAGAGGATATTGTTAATAGTGTATCAGGGCTTAAAACCCACATTACTCACAGCACTCTGCTTAGATGGATTATATTCTGTTGCAGTTTGTCTATTTGCACTAGATTTGAGGGCACAATCAGTATCCTGAAAATAGCAGGATATAGTACTGTAATCGTCCTTAATTTCCTATTAACTTAATCTGAAGCTCTGTATAACTTACACTGTTTTACCATGACTGATCTGAATTGAATCTGGTTTGTTAGATTGCTGTTTTGTATTGACACAGTTTATTCAAAGCTGTTATGATTGATAGTATGAAGTTTGAGAGTATAGACAACTACACTGAAGATGACAAGGTTCACTAGAATATCCACACTGGTTTGATTATTACCTGCTTTTGAAGTTTTACACTCTCTACAATGTTTTGTTTTTAATTAATATTGTTATGTACTGCTATATTCAGTTATACTATTACATCCAAATATGCCTGATGATATAGACAATTCTATTGAAGACAACAAGAGCCAACATAGCAACCATTGTAGATCACCCTGTATTGCGGTTTTATATGACTTTTTCATTTCATGTTTTTATAGGAATTTGTTTTGTTTTGTCTTGCTATGTTTTGTTTTTCCCCCTAATACAAAAAGGATAGATATACATGTAGAGACTCATTCATGCATGGAACTTATAGTCTATGACAAATGATTATGTAATATATGATGAAATGAACAACTACTTTGAAGAAAAAGAGACACTACAGTACCCAGTGCTGATTCCATAACATCACAATGTGAAATCCAGCAATACTATTATTCTTTGTTCAGAGTGATTTTAATATTTTGTTTTGTTTAATTTCAACATACATGAAGGTATGGACAGTTATTTTGAAGAGAATGAGAGACACTATGACAGCCATTGTTGACTTCCCTATTGTCTGGTCTTGAAGACCTTCGCCTTCCTTATCCTGTTCAGACCAGTTCTATACTATTTATTTCATGTGAATTCTCTGTATGTGAAGATATGGACATCTAGTAGAAAGAAAACAAGAGATAATATGATACACAGTGAAGCTCTCTGATGGTCTTGTTTTGAAATTTATGTCTTGTATACTGCTTTTATGTGTTTTTTCTGCTTTGTTGTGTTTAATTTTACCCTCTTTAAAATAAAAAAATAAAATAAAAAAGCCATTGAGTCACAGTATCACCTATACTATATTATCAAATCAATATTTTTAAAACACATGAACTATTCAGGTAACACACCATTATAAAACTATAAAGAAAATCAAGGGAATAACGATACATAATTCAAACAGTATGTTTCTGGATAAGAAGAGGAAGGGATAACTGGGGAGGGAAACATATTCCAATGGTTGTTCATGCCTATTTCTTATGCTGAATGTTAAGTACATGAGTGTTAATTTTATTATTCCTTAAGTTACAGAGAGAGACAGACAGACAGAAAGACAGATAAACATACATGTATATATTGTAGAACTCAATTTTAAAAAGACAAAAGGAATTCTACTAATAATAAATATGGGAAAAATTATAAATGTGTCACTATATTGACCAAGCTGGGGGTTATTCTGTGCTGGAGTGAAGAGCTACACTTGCAGTACATGCACTGCCAGTGGTTCCAGCAATTCTTTGAGACACCAATGTACGCAAGAACCCTGGGAAGCTAACATATGACAGCTACTTAATAAAGATGAGGAAAGAAAGGAGGGAAAGAGAGAGAGTAGGAAAGATGCAAAGAAGAAATAGAAGGGGAGAAAGGGACAACAAATTGGGAAGGAAAGGAGAAAGGCAGAGAAATGGTAGGGAGGCAAGGAGGCTGGGTGCCCTGTTTTTGTATAACTGACTCTACACCGTTAATAGATTTGTTGTTGTTTGGGAAGAGTTTAGCGCTGTCTTGACTGAAGGAGAGCTCTATTTTCCTGTAGAATTTGGTCCACTGTGTCTTCCTGTTACTAATGACTGGACTGTCAGCTCTAGGACACTGCTGAGACTTGCTTGTCAAGCATTAACCACTATGCTGTGTTATTACAGATGCTTTCCTGATAGCGTAATCTTTACTATTTATGTGAAATGATAGAAGCCGCCTGATAGTATTTAATCTAATCCAAAAATATAAGAAATAGCCATCTAATCAAGACATACCAAGAATCCAAAGGAAAATCTGCTCCAGTTTTTGATTCATTGCAATTCGTGTTGCAGGTAAACAATCAAATATGTTGATTGCATGCTTGAATTTGCATTTTTTAAAATTAATTTTTAAAATTTGAATAAGTTCCACAATAATATTCATCAGCTTATTATGATTTAGATCTAGAATGTCCCCCATAATTCTTATGGATTCATGGGTGGAGTTTCTAGAAGGTATTTGGGTCATGAGGCTGCCATGATCCTTAGGATTGCTCCACTGATGAGTTCTAGTTGATCATGCAGCTGGCAAGAGGGGCCCTCACTAGGGGACTGGTCATCAAAAGCATCTCTTCCTCCCAAGCCCCTCCTCCCTCTCTGACTCCTGGTTGCCCTTTTCTCCCACCATTCGCCTTTCCCATTCTGTTCTTGCCTTGCAGCCACCAACCATGGACTGACCCATGAGTGAAAACAAACCTCTCTTCCCCTATGATGTAGCTATTGTATATTTTGTCCCAGTGATGAGAAAGTGATTTAGACAATACTAAACCACTTTAAAAAATAAAACTTAGACTCTTCCCAAATCTTACCTTCTTTTACTTTCCATCATCCTATGAGAGGTCATGGCTGTCATGAATTTTACTTATATCATCTCATAGTTTTTAGTTGTGATATTATATACTTGTATGCATTCTTAAACACTAATTATTTTTTACACCCTTGTGAAATTTATTTCAATACAATCATACTGCATTTTACTACAGTGACTTGGTTTTCAGTCAGCACTATTTTCAAGGTTCATCCACGTTGGTAATGTATGTGTCTCTTGTTCATTTGTTTCCATTGCTCTCAATCCCGATGTATGAACATCACAACTTACTGATTTTTCTTATTGATGTGTATTTGAGTGGTTTCCAGCTCATGGTTATTATGACACTGAATGTTTTGCATATGTGTCCTCTTTTATACATGCAAACTTCTCCAGGACCATGCACAGGAATGGAACTAGTGGGTTATAGGACATATACATCTGCCACTATAGTTTCCATTATTTTCTAAAGCAGATAATTAATTGTACTTCCATCAGCATTGATTGAAAGATCCTGTTGCTTCATATTGTCACCATCATTTTTGCCTCTTATGTGTTAGTAGTCACCTGTCTTCTGATACATGCACTGATAGAGTTATTTTAAGTAACTAGCTATGATTTAGTCATTTTACAAGCCATATACTTAAATTTATAGCCACAGCCCAAGGTTTAGTGGCCCATTTTGGATTGGGCCCATGGTTTTATCAGGATATTTATCAAAACTCAGGTCTAGACAATTTTATTGTTTTCTCAATGAGGTACCAATTGATAAATCTGTGGAAAATCATGATGTTCATAGTAAAAGTGAATTATGTTTAGTACTGTTGGGAAATCACCCAAGTTTTGTTAGTTTCTGACCTCGTAACTACAACGTACTTTCTTTAGGTAACATATAAATTCACAATCCAAAGAGGGAAACACTTCATAAAAATAATCTAACATTAAATATAATTTACAAAAGAACCACCACACTTGGCAAAATATTAATGAAATAAAACAGATGGATTATAGTTCCCTTAAATTCACATAGGAATAAAATGTGCTCAACAAAATATGTTTTAGTTTTGCCAAACTAGAAACATCTGAACACAACCTAAGAGATTAAACCACAGCATGTTTCTGGCTTTGTCCACCACTTAATTAAGTGTTGTTTTAATAATGAAGCACATTACCAGTGGGGGTTATACCATTTCCTACACACCATCCTTTATGTAGTAGTAAAAACAATGACAAGAGTTCCAACATGAAAATATATTTGATTTCACAATCTTACTTTCTTCCCACGTGTTTCATACCAACCTTACTAGTGGTTTTCTGAAATCTTCTTTAGTTGAGAAAGTTGCTCAGTGTTCTGTCTTCAACATCTAGGGTGGAAATTTCTTACCATGACTCAAGGATTAAGGAGCTAGATGTGATGTTTCTTTGGCGGCTGTAATACCATTGCTTCTAAAGAACCAGAGTTGTATTGGCTGATGTTATGGCTCAGATCTAAAATTGTGTTTGGCAGGTGACTGTCTGATGGAGGTATTGTAGCAGACTGTTGGGAGGGATCTGGTCAGAAGAGGTAGGTCACTGGGACCTTGCTCTGGATGGATGTCTCTCCCTTCCTGACTCCTCCCTTCACTATTTCCTGGCTAAGGTAATGTGAGCACCTTTACTTTTTCATGCCCCTCTGTCTTGCTGTTTCTCCTTCAGCCAGTTGACACAGCCATAATAAATGTCTCCTGGTTAAGCTGGAAATGAACGGGTATGGTACCCCAGTGACGAGAAAGTCACTAAGACAGTTGATATAGCAAAATTGAAGTTTAGGTATTTTAAGACCAGTTATTGTTTTATTAATTGTCTTCAGAGTGTAAATTCTTGAAATTTTAAAACAAAGACTATAGAAGAGCTTAAACAATCCATAAATGCCATTTAATAGCAAATGCAGTGAAATTGAACACAGTCTCAATACATAAGTAGACAAATTTTCTAATCATATAAAAAAATGGACTATTGAAATAAAAATTTAAATGTCTTCAAATATCACTTCCTATAAAGCTAGTCTTAAAATTTCATTTCCTATAAAGCTAGTATAGTAAATGTGACTAACTGCTTTAATGAAGATAATAAAATAATTTCAATTGTTTGAACAAAAAATGCTCCAAGGCTTTAAAAAGAGAAAAAAGGTGGTAAAGTATCTATGGTCAAGGTGTAGAGAGAATTGGGAGCCTGGGAGAGTGAACCTGGCTTTGGAGACCGTTTTTCCCCAGTGAGCTTTGGCTGTTTGAAAGGAAACCTGAAACTTTAAGAAGCTGGGAAGCTGAGTGTTGCTTATCATAGCTTCGCAGAAAAAGAGAAACAGACATTTGAGTTTAGGGCCTATCACAAAGACACTTGCAGAAACTCTGAAGTGTTATATCCAGAAACAGATAAAACTGGGAACACAGAAACTGAGCTAGGCTTCAATTTATCTCCTACCTAAAATTGAATTGAAATTATACTGATATTTATGTCTCCAGATAACTGGCATAAGCAAATGGAAATCCTTTTTCTAAAGGCATGAGCCTAAGCCTTGAATCATTTCTACAGTGAACATTGTAGATGCAGTGTCCTTTCACATACACACACGCACACACACTCACACAAACATACACATATGCAAATAACCATGCATAAAAGGAGACCATAAAATATGAGCAAAAGCTGAAAAAACATTCAGTGGAAAAAATTCAGAGTCTCTCGAAATTAGAATTTTTAAATACACAATTTAAAATTGTACTTCCATGTTCAAGGATGTAGAACATGGACACAATTAAATATTAGGTAGAGAAAATCTACATACTTAAATGAAAATTCTAGGAACAAAATACAATGACTAAAATTAAAGTTTTAGTGAATAGCATAGTATGATTAGCAACAGCTAATGAAGAAAGAATTAATGCGCTAGAAAACAAATCAGAAAAAAAAGTATCCAGAAAGAAGAATAGAAAATCAAAGGATGGAAACTAAGAGTGAAATTAAGAGTCATAAAAAGTACAATGAAGAAGTTTACTATACATTGTTGTAGTCAGAGGTTATGAGAACAGCTGCAATCAGGACACAGAATTTATAACATTATTTTATGATGGCCACCCAGAGTTAAACATAAGAAAGTGTAGGAAATCTGTCCACAACACTAAAGACCCAGAATATTCAACCAAGGGCCTGAATCCCACAGCAATGTCCTGCATGAGTCCAGATGAAGACCCAGAGCTCATGTCCAACTGGTGGTCTAGAGCCCATGAGAAAGACGCACACCAGTCTGTTTTATGGATCCACACTGGGAAGGCCCACAGTTCAGCACTAGAAGTCAGCACTAGAAGCTAGAAAGTCTATGCCAGAGGGGTTAAGGAGCTGTGCCAGTAGGTTGAGGGTGTAGACTGGAGCTGAAAAGTCATGCTGAAAATAAGAACGAGGGCTGTCCTGAAAAGTACCACAGCCATCCTCAGAGACACGGAGGCCCTGAGCCCCTCCAGTGATGAGAACAGTGGAGTACATGCCAGAAAGCCAGCATGATGAGTTTGTCCTGGATATTAAACGGCACATGTCTTCCCCTCCAGAGCCAGGAAGCAATGCTTGATATAAGCACCAGAGCTCCCCCAAAGTGAACCACAGCCACTCTCACCAACAAGGTCCTGAGCTCCTCTGATGACAATGGTTGAACTCACACTGGGGAAGCTAATCATGACAAGCTCCTCCAAGAGAATCAATGGCTCAAAACAGCAACACTTAGAGAAACTCACAACACCTCACTCTTCTCCAAGTCTCTATGCTGGCAACATTCCCCAGGGGGACCATCTACACTCAGCACCATGCTGATTTAATTCAGCTGGTATTAATTTGACCACCAATTTTTAATCCATAACATACCTATACTTGACCTACAAAGTAAAGAGGGAGAAGGAATGAGACAACAATTAAATGATGAGCCGAGGACTTAGCTCAGAGACTCACGCACTTGCCTGGTAAGTGCAAAGTCATGAGTTCGATCCCAGGTACAGGAAAAAAAGTTAATGACTGAAACATTCCAAAAGTGATCTCAACCTACAAATTCAAGAAGCCTTATGAATCTTAAGCAGAATATACTAAAAGAAGCCCAAGTGAGTAAACTAAAAGAAATTCACATCATAATATCAATGCTAAAATGTCTTAGGGAGAAATAAATATATTCCCCCATACGTATACAAACATAGATATATAAATATGTGATATAAATATATATACACGTATATACAGTGTGCTCTGAATAAGTACTAAAAATTAATAAATTAGTATATAATTTATAAAGTTTTGAGGAAAGCTTTTTTATTTTTTTATTTTTAAACAGAACAAAACAGATCTTAAGATAACAATGTAATAGACACAGATTTCAAAGCAAGACAACAGGAGATCTTCACTATCTATCATATTGTCTCTTATTTTCCTCCAAATAGTCATCCATATCTTCACATGCAATTAATTCACTCAAAATAAAATAGTATAGAACTGATCAGAACAGGATGATGAAGGCATTTTAGGTCTTCAAGATCAGACAATAAGGAAGTCAATAATGGCTACCATAATGTCTCTCATTCTCTTCAAAATAGCTGTCCATACCTTCACATATGTTGAAATTAAACAAAACAGACTAAAATCACTCTGAACAAAGAATAATAGTATTGCTGGATTTCACATCATGATGCTACAAATCAGCACTGGGTACCTTAGTGTCTCTTCAAAGTAGCTGTTTATTTTATTGATTCTCATAATCTTTTTAGAAGTTCTACGCATGCATGAGTCTCTACTTGTATACCTATCCTTTCTGTATTAGAGGGAAAAACAGAACAAACCAAGACAAAACAATACAAGTTCCTAGAAAAACATGAAAGGAAAAAGACATATAAACAATAGCAAAGAGCCCAGAACAATGACAGTATAGGCCTTCTAAACAAGGTGGTATGAGCATAACTAGGGTTATTATTTTACATAATGATCTTCAAAAGTTCCTCAGATCATTATACAATAATATGCACAATTGTTCCAATCCTATGAATGTTAACTATTTTGTTCTAAGAACTTACAGAGTTTGTAGCACAATCATCTTAGCTATCTTAAGTGTGCTTATATACTTTCAGACATTTTTTCTTTTTCCTTCCTTTTTCTTTTTCCTCAATTTCCCTGAGATATTATTTTTCCCTTTTAATCAGATTGTTATCCTTTCACTGTAATTATTGAGTTTTTTGTATCTTATGTACTTTTACTATTTCTTACACTAGGGAAACTATATGGAATTTACACATGTGAGTTTAATTTATTTCACTTGTGAGTAAGGTCTCGAGTTGCATCCATTTACTTATAAATATCTCAGTGTGATCATTCTTTATAGCAGAGTAGCACTCCATTGTATAACAGTGCTACATCTTTTTTAATCCATTCCTCAGTTGATGGGCACTTAGGTTGTTTACAAGATCTGGCTATTACAAATTGTGCTGCTATAAACATGGGTGCACATATATCACTGTGGAATGATGTTTTCAGTTCTTCTGGGAATATGCCCAGAAGTGGGATAGCTGGGTTAAATGGGACCTCCAATCCCAGATTTTTGAAGAACCTCCAGACTGACCTCCACAGTGGTTGCACCAGTCTATACTCTCATAGTGTAGACAGTGCAGAAGAGTTCCTTTTTCCCCACACCTCTCCAGCATTTGTTGTTGGTAGTTTTCTTGATCCTGGCCATTCTTTCTGCAGTGAGATGAAACCTCAGTGTTGTTTTAATTTGCATTTCTCTAATGACCAGTGATGCTGAACATTTTTTCATATATTTATTTGCCATTTGTATTTCTTCATCTGAGAACTGTGTATTCATCTCAGATGCCCATTTTTGGATTGGGTCTTTGAATTTTGGGGATCTGATTTTTTAAAATTCTGTATATGTTCTAGACATAAGTCCTTTGTCTGAGGGACTGTTCACTAAAATTGTTTTACAATTGTGGGTTTTCTTTTGGCTATGCTGAAAGTTTCTTTTGACATGCAAAACTCTTTAATAGGTTGTGATCCCAGTTATTGATTCTGGGAAGTATTTCCTGTATGGTTTGATTCTTGTTCATGAATTCTCTACCTACCCCTATATCTTCAAGATTTCTACCTACTTTGTCTTCCAACAAATACAGTGTTTCTGTTTTAATATTTAGGTCTTTTATCCATTTAGACTTTAGTTTAGTACATGGGGATAAGCATGGGTCTAGTTTTAGTTTTAGGCATATGAAGAGCAAATTTTTCCAACACCATTTATTAAAGAGGCTATCTTTCTTTCAGTGGACGTGTTTGGCCTCTTTATCAAAGATAAGGTTGTCGAGTGTGTTGGTAGTTGTAGTTGTATCTTCTAATCTATTCCATTGATCTTCAGGTCTGTTTTTATTCCAGTACTGTGTTGATTTTATTATAGTAGCTTTGTAGTATAACTTCAAGTCAGGGATTGTGATGCCTCTTGCCTTGCCTTTGTTGCTTAGAATTGTCTTTGCTATTCTAGGTCTCTTCTGGTTCCAGATGAATTTTAGGAGTGATTTCTCTAGATCTGTGAGGTATGCTAGTGGTATTTTGATTGGGATTGCATTAAATCTGTATAACAATTTTGGGAGAATGGCCATTTTCACAATATTTGTTCTTCCTATCCATGAACAAGGGATGTCTTTCCATTTTCTGAGGTTCTGTTCAATTTCTTTTTCAGCGTATTATAATATTCTCTGAATAGATCTTTTGCTTCTTTTGTTAGATTAATTCCTAAGTGTTTCATTTTGTTATATGCTATTGTAAAGGGTGTGGCCTCTCTTATTTCTCTCTCAAGGTTTTTGTTGTTAGTGTATAGGTATGCTATTGATTTTTGAGTGTTGACTTTGTATCCAGCTACATTACTGAATTTATTTATTATACCTAGGAGTCTTTCAATGGAGTTTTGGGGGTCTTCTATGTAGAGTATCATGTCATCTGCAAATAATGATAATTTAACTTACTCTTTTCCTGTCTTTACTCCTTTTATTTCTCTCTCTTGTCTAATTGCTATGGTTAGTATTTCCAGTAGTATGTTGAATAGGAGCAGTGATAATGAACATCCTTGTCTTGTGCCTGATTTTAGGGTAAAGGCTTTCAGTGTTTGGCCATTTAATATGATGCTGGCTGTTGTTTTTTTCATAGATGGCCTTTATCATATTGATTTAAAGACCATCTATTCCAATTTCCTGTAAGGTTCTTATAAATAAGTGTTGGACCTTATCAAAAGATTTTTCTGCATCTATAGAAATGATCATGTGGTTATTTTTGGCTCTGTTGATATGGTGGGTTATATTTACTGATGTGTGTATATTGAGCCATCCATGCATTCCTGGGATGAATCCCACTTGGTCATATTGTATGATCTTCTTGATGATTTGCTGCATTCTGTTTGCCAAAATTTTATTGAGAATTTTTGCATCTATGTTTATCAGGGACATTGGCCTATAGTTCTATTATTTGGCTGGATCTTTCTCAGGTTTTGATATTAGAGTAATGTTTGTATCCAGGAATGAGTTAGGGAGAATTGTTTACCTTTCAATTTCAGTGAAGAGTTTGAGGAGTGTCAGCATTAAATCTTCTTTGAATTTCTTGTAGAATTCTGCAGTGAATCCATCTGGACCTGGGCTTTTCTTTATTGGTAGGAATTTAATTACATTTTCAATTTCATTAATTGAAAGTGGGTTATTCAGCAGTTTTACATCTTCTTGAACCAGCTTTGGTAATTCATATGTTTCTAGGAATCTGTCCATTTCTTTTGTGTCTTCAAGAGTAGAGGTTTTCAAAATAAGTATTGATGATCTGTATTTCCACAGAGTATGTAGTGATTTTACCTTTTTCATTCCTTATTGCATGAATTTGAGTTTTTTCTTTCCTTTTTTTAAATAAGGTTGGCTAGAGGCCTGTCAATTTTATTTATGCTTTCAAAGAACCAACTTTTGATTCATTGATTCTTTGTATTGTTTTCTTAGTCTCTATTGCATTGATTTGTGCTCTGACCTTTATAATTTCCTTCCTTCTTTTGGCTTTGGGCTTGGCTTGCTCTTCTTTTTCTAGATGTTCAAGGTGTAGCATCAGGTTGTTTATTTGTGTTCATTCTGTTTTCCTGATGTAGGAGTTCATCACAATGAATTTTCCTCTGAGGACTGCTTTCATTGCATCCCACAGGTTCTGGTAAGATGTATGTGTCTTTTCATTTGCCTGGAAATATTGTTTAATTTCTTCCTTAATTTCCTCTGTGACCCACTGATTGCTCAGGAGTGTGTAATTCAATTTCCATGTGTTTGTGGGATTTTGAAGTTTCTTTTGTCATTAATTTCTAGTTTTATGGCACTATGATCCGATAACATGCATGGGATAATTTCAATTCTTTTGCATTTACTCAAGCATGTTCTGTGGACTAGTATATGCTCTATTTTACAGAACATTCTATGTGCTGCTGAGAGGAATGTATATTCTGATGTTGTCGGGTGGAACACTGTATACAACTAATAAGTCCATTTATGCACAGGTGTGATTCAGTTCTATTATTTCTTTGCTGATTTTCTGTCTGGTTGATCTGTCCCTTTGTGTCAATGGCATCTTAAGGTCTCATGTTATAATTGTGTTACTGCTTATTTGATTTTTCATTTCTGTTAGTATTTGTTTTGTATAGCTGGGTGTTCCCAAATTTTGTGCATAGGTTTTTAAGATTGTTATCTCTTCCTCTTGAAGTTTTCCACTAACTAGTATGTGGTGGCCTTCTTTATCTCTTTGGGTCATTCTTGGTTTGAAGTTCACATTGTCTGCAAACAGAATAGCTACTCATGCTTTTTGGGGGGTCCTATTGCATGAAGTATTGTTTTCCACCCTTTGACTTTCAGTCTATGAGCTTCCTTTTGGGTTAGATGGGTTTCTTGTATGCAGCATATGGTTACATGTTGTTTCTTGATCCATTCTGCCAGTCTGTTTCTTTTAATTGGTGAATTGAGGCCATTTAGATTAATGGTTATAACTGATATATATTAGTTTACTTTTGACATGTTACCTTTCTGCTGTTGATTTTTTACCTTTCCACTTTGTGTAATTGTTTGCCTTGCTTAGTGCTTTTATGCTATGTCTATCTATAATGTCTTTCAGTATTCTTTTCAGGGTTGGTTTGGTGGTCATGAAGTTATTCAATTGTTCTTTGTTATGGAAGTATCTTATTTCTCCATCCATTTTGAAGGAAAGTTTTGTAGAGTACATCAGTCTGGGTTGGAAGTCTTTTTCCTTTAGGATCTGAAATACTTCACTCCATGCTCTTCTTGACTTCATTGTTTGTGTTGAGAAGTCTGCTGTGATTCTGATAGGCTTTTCTCTATAGGTGATCTGTCTCTTCTCTCTAGCAGCTTTTAATATTCTGTTCTTATGTTGGATTTCTGGGATGTTGATTATTATATGTCTGGGCATGGTTTTATTTTGGTTATGGTTATTTGAGTTCTGTATGCTTCACTGATCTGTATATGTCAGTTTCTATTCCCATGTTTGGGAAATTTTCAGCTATTACTTCTGTAAATAGCCACTTGATATCATTTGTGTTGTCACCTTCCTTTTTGTTTATACCTATCAATCTTATATTGCTTTTATTTGCATCATCTTGCAGTTGTTGAATTGTTATTTCCTGGTTCCTTGTTTTTTTTTTATTTAAAGAAAAAAACAGGAAAAACAGAATTTTTTATTTAAAGAAAAAAACAGGAAAAACAGAATTAAATAAGATAAACAGTAAGATATCACTAGTTGATAAATTACATACTATCCTCTTAGAAATATTTGCTCAAGTTACAAAATTAAAGCATACAAAGTAGACATCCAAATAGTGAGACTGTAAACATCTATGTATGCATGAGTCTTTATATGTATTTCTATCTTTTCTGTATTAGAGGGAAAAACAAAACATAGCAAGACAAAACAAATTCCTATAAGAACCTGAAACCAAAAAGTCATAAAACCACAGTACAAGGTCATCTACAGTAGTTGCTGTGTTGTCTTTTGTTATCTTCAATAGAGTCTATATCATCAGGCATATTTGGATGTAATAGTATAACTGAATATAGCACTACATAACAATATTAATAAAAACAAAACATTGTAGAGAGTGTAAAACTTCAAAAGCAGTTAATAATCAAACCAGTATGGGTATCCTAGTGAATCTTGTCATCTTCAGTGTAGTTGTCTATACTCTCAGACTTCATACTATCAATCATAACAGCTTTGAATAAAATGTGTCAATACAAAACAGCAATCTAACAAACCAGATTCAATTAAGATCAGTCATGGTAAAACAGTGTAAGTTATACAGAGCTTCAGATTAAGTTAATAGGAAATTAAGGATGATTACCTTACTATATCCTGCTACTTTTGGGATAATTGACTATGCCCTCAAATCTAGTACAAGTAGACATATTAGAGCAGAATATAATCCATCTAAGCAGAGTGCTGTGAGTAATGTGGGTTTTAAGTCCTGATACACTATTAACAATATCCTCTGCCTTCTTTTTTTAGACTATTCCTCCCCTTTCACTCCCACAGGATGCTGTGCATTTTGGGTCCCACCAACTCCCTCAGTTTTTAGATTGGGGGGAAACCTGCTATTTACCTAAGTGGTTCCAAACCTTCTCACTCCTGGACTTGATCTCAAGTTGTATTCCTTTACCTACAAAAGCCTCAAGGTTTTCCTTCATTATAGCTGAGTAGTTCTCTACTGCACATAAATATGCTGTCTTTCCAACCTATCTGCAGGTGCCAGTCAAGTTGCCCCTATTTCTCTGTGGCTCCATATCACACAGAGCATTGCTTTCTCATATTTGATTTTTGGTCCATAAACCCTCTCTCAGGTTGATTATATTTCCTATACACAGCATCTCAATGGACCCTACCTCCTGATCTACTCTGCCTGTATTTTTTTTAGTGTATCAAGGCCATCTGTGTTAGAGATTATAGCCAACATTCTCTGCCTCCTTTCTGCCATACTATTTTTCTGCCATTGGTTGTCTAGTTTTCTCTTTCATTCTATTGCCTGCCCTATTCATTGAGGCCTTTCTGCCACTGTGCCTGAAATCCTGCTATTGTTTTTCTCTCTCTCTAGAATGTCCTTCAGTATTCTCTGTAGGGTTGGATTGGTGGTCACAAATTTCCCCAGTTCCTCTTTGTCATGGAAGCATCTTGTTTCTCCATTAATTTCTAGAGAAAGTTTTGCAGGGTACATCAATCTGGGTTGAAGGTTATTTTCTTTCAGGGCTTAGAATACTTTGCTCCAAGCTCTTCTTGATCTAACGGTCTGTGTTGAGAAGTTTGCCATGATTTTGATGGGCTTTCCTTTATATGTGATCTGTTTCTTTTCTCTGATGGCTTTTAATATTCTGTTTTTATATTGAATTTTTGGTATCCTGATTATTATATG
Source organism: Hydrochoerus hydrochaeris (assembly GCA_004027455.1). NCBI lineage: Eukaryota > Metazoa > Chordata > Mammalia > Rodentia > Hydrochaeridae > Hydrochoerus > Hydrochoerus hydrochaeris. Next base: position 375 of record PVLA01017932.1, on the reverse strand, counting down.
CCTGGGTGTAGCTCTGTTTTGGTTTTAGGTGGCTAGAGTTCTGTATGCCTCATATGTCCGAATATCATTTTCTTTTCCCATGCTTGCGAAGTTTTCCTTAATTATTTCCATGAATAGCTTTTGTAATTTGCCTGTTTTTATTCCTGCTTCTTTGTTCACATTCCTTATTCTTAATTATAGATTCTCTTGTTGTCTTCTAGCCTTTGTATTGTTACTGTCTGTTTCCTTGTTATTTTTAAGAGATCTTTCCTTTCATGATCACACATTGCAAACTTGTCTTCAAGTTTTGATATTTTATCCTTAGTTTCTTTCAAGCAGTTTTGCCAGCTTTCAATAGAGTTTTTAATTTCCTGGTAATCTCTTTGAATCTGTTGC
>PVLA01017931.1:0-15866 GCA_004027455.1 Hydrochoerus hydrochaeris | reverse complement strand
GTCAGGTTTGAGCCCTGGGCCTCGCACTCGCAGGCAGGCACTGGGCCCTGAGCTCTCAGCCCAGGTCCACGTTGGTATTATCCAGGCAGCGTGGGTTTGACCAGAATGAACCTCTCGACACCGGGCTTTCCACCACCAGGACACGGTCCCATAACCACAAAGTACTCCGTGCCACTTGGGGCTGGCCTGTAATCCCAGCGCTCTGGGAGGCTGAGACAGGAGGATCACAAGTAGGAACCTAATCTGGGCTGAGTAATTTATGGAAACCTAAGCGGGGAGCAGGAAGGCTGAGCATGGAGCTCAGCGTGGAGGCCCTGGGTTCAACCCCAGCACCAGAAAGGTAAATAATTTTCCTCACAGAGTTTGTTTCTCCTCATTTACACAACTGCTCCTCTCCTGGGTGTCCATGTGGCACCCTACAGTGAACCTGGAGCGGGAAAGAAGTGGAGAGCAGAGCGGCCTTGGCACCCAGGTCAGAGTCCAGAGCCCAGGTTAGTGCCACCAAGGCTCGAGGGAAGACAGGGCACAGGGTGGGTCAGGAGCAGGTGCAGTCAGGAAGCTGCAGTCCTGATGCCTGCACTGTGTGGGACACCAGTGCTCCAGACCTTAGACACCCTTGGGAGCCGTAGACCTCTGTCTCAGAGCAAGCCTCCATGGGGCAGCAATGCCAGGAGTGTGGCAGTGCCAGGACCGAAGCCAAGAAGCCAAGGTTACTGCACAGACAGGATGGGATGGTAAGTGGTGCCAGTGACCCGAGGGAGGAGCAGGTTCCCAGTACAGGGTTGGAACTCAGCTGCCCTGGTTGTAAGTCTGTCTGTCTATCCATTTCTGTCATTTTGTGTCTGTGGCTCTCTCTATCCTCTCTTGTGTGACACTGGGGCAACACTTCAAAGGCAGCCAGAACAAAAAGGAAAGAAGAGCAAGCTCTTTTATTTCTCTCTATTGTATGCAGGCCACTCCCACCCCACCCCCAGGGCAGATGGAGCACTGGCAAAATCTCTGTATCCTGCTCTTGCACAGTTTGAGGATATCTAGGGAGTAAGGATCCTGGCTCCCTGCTGAGTCTCTTAGTTAAACTTCTAAACTTCTGAGGTTGACACAGTGTATCCACCATAACAATCCACCCCTTGTCAACTTGGTCAGCAGACACATTTCTTTAAACCCATTTCCAGATACAAAACATGCTTATTCTTAATTTCACAGCTTCAATATAATAACACAGGTTTCACAATCCTTAAGAACCAGCAGTAATTCTATCAACATTATATTACATCAGAAACATAATTTTGTCCTTTGCCAAAGACTCATGCACATCTTTTTATGCAAAAGGCATTTAGTCCATCTGCAAAAGTTGCAAAAGTCCTAACAGTTGCAGCATTGCTGAAAAGTGCAATTTCCAAGTCTCCTCCAAGATGTAAGCAAACCTTAGCTGCAAGCTCCTGTGCAAATGAAAACAAAGTTAAACGTTTCCACAATGCAATGGCTGGGCTGGGGATTTAGCTCAGTGGCACAAGTGCCTGCCTGACAAGCAGTATGTCATGAGTTTATTCCCAGTATGAAAAGAAAAAGAAAGAAGAAAGAAAGAAAGAAAGAAAGAAAGAAAGAAAGAAAGAAAGAAATCCCAACATTCAATGGCACAAGATAAATATTTTCATTCCAAAAAGTACAAATGAGGATACAAAGCACTGGGACCTAGAGTGAAAAGAAAAACTTAGAGATGACTTAACATCACTACTTCTCAAACTCTTTAATGAAATTGAAAGGCAAGCAATACTTCCAAATTCAATCCTGGAAGCAAGCATTACCCTGATATCAAAAACAGAGAAGGACCCAACTAAAAAAGAGAATTGCAGGCTTATTTCCCTAATGAACACTGATGCAAAAATCCTCAGTAAGATACTGGTAAATGGACTACAGCAAATCATCAAGAAAATTACACACCATGATCAAGTGGGATTCATCCCAGGGATGCAAGGATGGTTCAACATAAGTAAATACATAAATATAATACATTATTTTAACAGAGCCAAGGACAAAAATCATGAGATCATCTCAATAGATGTACAAAAAGTTTTTGACAAAACCCAGCACCCACCCATGATAAAAACCCTATAGAAAATTGGAATAGATGGTCTTTATCTCAATCTGATAAAAGCCATCTATAACAAACCAACTGCCAATATCATACTAAATGGACAAAAACTGAAAGCTTTCTCTCTAAAATCAGGAGCAAGACAAGGATGTCCACTGTCTCCACTCTTACTCAACATTGTCTTGGAAACTTCAACTGAAGCAATTAAACAGAAGAAAGAAATAAAAAGAATAAAGATAGGACAGGAAGAAGTTAAACTATCATTATTTGCAGATGACATGATACTCTACTTAGAAAACCCCAAAAACTCCATCAAGAAGCAAATTCATTAATATAGCTGGATACAAAGTCAACACCCAAAAATCAATAGCATTCCTTTACACCAATAACAAACTCACTGAGAGAGAAATCAGGGAAACAAAACCTTTTACAATAAGCATCCAAAAAATTAAATACATAGAAATTAATCTAACAAAGAATGTAAATGAACTCTACATTGAAAACTACAGTACTCTGGAAAAGGATATTGAAGAGGATATTAAAAAATGGAGAGATACCCCATGCTCTTGTGCAGAACCAATATAGTGAAAATGGCCATGCTTCCAAGACTGTTATACCAATCCAATGCTATCCCAATCAAAATGCTAACTGCGTACCTCACAGAATTAGAGAAAACAATCTTAAAATTCATCTAGGACCATAAGAGACCTAGAATAGCAAAGACAATCCTGGGCAACAAAGACAAGACAGGGGGCATCACAATCCCTGACTTGAAATTATACTATAAAGCTACTGTGATAAAATCAGCATGGTACTGGCAAAAAAACAGACCCAAAGATCAATAGGACAAATTAGAAGATGCAGAAACAACTCTAGACACACAAAGTCACCTTACCTTTGAAAAAGTTGTCAAACACATTCACTGGAAAAAAGTGTCTATAAAAAATGTTGCTAGAAAAACTGGTATATGTGTATGAATATGTGTATTTAAAAAGTAGTTAAGACAGTTATACTACTGATTTCTCTGAGTTCAGTAAAGAAAGATTTGTGCTGGTATTGTTGGGACAATTGTAAGCAGATGTCTTGTGTTCTGGGTGAATGATTTGGGGATGACAGTGCACAATGTATGTACCATTGTTGCCCCTAATTGACATGTTTTCAATTTTTGTTTTGATTATATTTTCCTTGTTTTCTTCTTTTTTTTCCTTGAAATAAAATGGAATTGAAATAAAATAAAATAAAATAAAATAAATAAAAGCATTGGGACTAAAGCAAGTCCAAAATCCAGCAGAGCAAACGTTAAGTACTGTAGTTGCACATCCAGCATCTGAAGCAATCTGTGGACAATTGTGAGCTCCGAAGGGCTTGTGTGATCCCACCCCTATGGTACTTCCAGTGGTTGAGGCTCCCACAGCTTCTCTCATAGGCCTGCTCTACTCTCTCCTGTTTCTGTTCAACAACCTGGACTTCCTCAGCTCTAACTTTGCAGTCCACAGCTTTATTGGAGCTTCCTTTCTGGCCAAGCTCACCATGTTTTAAATGATCCAGCTGGGCTCTTTGCCCTTAATTTGCAACATAAATCTCTCTAAAAATCTCCCAGCAATAGGTGTGCCACAGCCTCAACGTTTGACTGCCTTGAAATTCTTTCTGCCAGATTAATTAGTCCACTGCCCTTAATCTTATTCTTAGTCCAGGCAAAGTATCTGGACATGGGCAAAATACAGACAAACTTTCTGCCAAGCCATAACATACATCCCCTGGAGTCCAGCACCCAATGCTTCCTAGAAGAAACCTCCCGAGCCTGGTCTTTACTAGTTTTCTGGTCTTCAGAACTCTGACCAGAATCTCCCATACAGAACAGCCTGAACTGTTCCAGGGCTACTCTTTCAGGTGGCATTTCCAAACCTTTCAAACTCTTCCCACAAGCCATTCCCGAAGACTCTTGAACTACATGGTCAGGTATGTGACAGCAATGACCCTACTGGTACCAATTTCTGTCTTGTTTACTTTTTTCTCACTGGGACAAAATACCTGACACCCAAAATGAAGGAAGGAAAGATTTAGCTCACTGCTTGTGGAGGTTTCAGTCCATAATCAGCTGGCTTGGGCTGGGGATTTAGCTCAGCAGCATAAGCGCCTGCCTTGCAAGCACACGGTCGTCAGTTCGATCACTGGTACCGATTAAAAAAAAAAAAGTTTAACATAATCAGCTGGCTCCAAGGCAGGGTGGCATGGCACCAGGACAACACTTCAAGGCAGCAGGCAGCAGAAGCAGCAAGAACAAAAAGAAGAGAAGATCAAGACTGTTTTCCTGCCTTATAGTGTGTACAACCCACCCCCCAACCTCCAGGGCAGAGGTAGCTCACTCACAAAATCTCTGTGTCCTCCTCTTGCACAGGTTAAGGGTATTTACAAAGGATCTTGGCTCCCGGCTGAGTCTCTTAGTTAAACTTCTAAACTTCTTAAGTTGATACAATGTATCGACCCTAACACTGAGGATTGCTTCCAGTTTGTGGCCATCTTGGGCTACAAAGTGAGTTCAAGGCCAGCCTGAACTGCAGAGTGAGACCCTTTCTCAAAAGAGACCCAAAAAATTTTTAATGTTTTTAAAAAATAAAGATAAGTATTTTCATCAGTACAAAAACAAGATGCCTTGAGGGCATCTCAGGAATGAGCAAAACCTCACCTTTTACAAAATCAAGGATGTAAAAGTAAAACCAGGGGCAGGGGATATAGCTCAATGGCACCATGTCTGCCTGGTTAAGTGTGAGGTCATGAATTTGACCCCTGGTACCCAAAAACAAAACAACAACAGACATAAAAAACACTGCTTTGAGAAGAGAGCCCCAGAAAGCCCATTTCAATCTGAGCCAACTAAAAATGTTTCCCAGAGTTCAGCCATCCAGGGAGCCACTCAGAGGCTGCTATGGGAGCCATGATGCAAGGGAGCTCGGCTAATGATCAAGCTGGAAGCAGACTTCATTACCTCCTTTTGCTCAAATATCCAAAATCCAATCATAAACTTTTCCAAAGCTCTTTAGAATCTGATGCCATCTGAGTGGATAGCAGATTAACTTAAACTAGTTTAACCTTTGGTCACCCTAGGGACTTTGCGCTATAGTAGGCCATATGATTGTTTGCTCTGGACTGAAACCTTACAAATGCATTGTATTGAAGGTAATGGATAAAAGTCTTGAATCTCAGTAGCATGCTGCTGGGACAACACAAGATGCTCCACTAAGATGTGTCCAAAAGAACAGTAAACATGAAGGCCAGATATAGCCAAAGATGGTCCCTGGAATGAACAATTAGGTTACCACTTATCTGAACTTTACCCTCCCGAAATCCGCTTCTCTTCTTAGAAGTGGATATTAGAAAAAATTCTAATAAAAATCCAGAGAAAATTGTAATCAGGGCTTCAATTCTAGAGACTGTTCCCACTTACCCACACAGTCCCCTAACTTTGTCTGTCTTGTTTTCTTTACATCCCCTGCATCTCATTTTTGGGACATGTCTCTTCACAAAAACCAACAACCTGCTAATCTTTGTACCCCCAAGTCCATTGAGATAAGCAGGTCATCCTTAAATCCAAACAGGAGATGGGTTATTCATCCAGACAAGTGCTTAGCCAGGTATAGTAGTGCACACCTGTAACCTGAGCACTTGGGAGGCTGATACAGGAGGATTGCCACAAGTTTGAGGCCAGTCTGGGGTACATAGTGAGTTCCAGGCCAGTCTGAAATACACAGTGAGACCTTGTCTAAAACAGACACACACACACACCCCACAGGTACCTCCCAGGGTCCTCCCTTGGCAACCACTCTTGCAGTCAAATGTAACATGTAGTGACTGTCCAGGGTTCTCCCACAATATTTCTGTCTCAGCACTGTCTAGTGGATCCACTTGGAACGTACTACCTGAACACATCATCTGCCCACTTACGGTGGTGAAAAATGTCAAGCCATCTGAAACCTGGGCATTGTGACTTAGGTATCAGCTGGGGAAGAAGAAAGGTTGCCTCTTGGGACTGTTTTACATGAAAGTGTGGTCCCTGCCATGCAGTCACATTTTGTGGGAGAACTGAGGTATGTGCCTGGTGAGCTTCCCTCCTCAATTCAATGAGAGTTGAATTGGAAGGGTTGCTTTCCCAGGCTTCTGTGAATTCATATACCATGAGAATAGGATGATGAGGGTTCTGGGATCTATTTGTCACTATCATTGGAAAAACAGCCAGATTTAGGCTTGCCAGGCCTCTCTCTGCCTTTCCTGATCTTAGGCTGTTTGGTTTCCCTCTTTCTTCTCCTCTGACCCCAGGGCTTTACAGTCCACTCCACCTAGGACCTTGGTGTCAGGTCTCTGAACTAGACGCCTGCCCAACTAGGAGAGAAAAAACTCCCCAAACAGATCTGTTATTCACACCTAGGGGGCCATCACCTTCAACAGGAAGCTGGCGGCTGCCCCCACACAGCTCAACCTGCAAAGAGCTGGTTCCATGAGAAACCACAAGAGACACTGTGCCTGCCAGCACCCCCGTACACTATCACCGAGCCTCAGACCCTCTACTCAGTGACCCAAAATTTTGCATCCCTCCTCAGCAACACCTCCCTCCGCTACCTAAACTCCCCTATAAAAATATGTCCTCACCCCTTGCTCAGTGTCAACCATTTTTTCTCCTTGGCCCAACCACACCTGGTCCAATAAAGTCTTCACACGTTGCTTCAACTTTGCCTGCCTCAGTGGTCTCAGCTGCATCTCGGTTTAGCCTAACACTGGGTGTCCTAGGACCTCATTGCTGAGGCCAACCTGGCCTTTGCCTATGTAGGGGCATCACTGCTGAGGATACACATACACCATGCTGGTTAGTCAAAGGAAGCAAGCTTGTGTTGGATGGAAATATTTTAGCACTTGAGAAGCTTATTTCTTTGAAGGTTTCTAAGGCACCTGAGCTTACTTTCTCGTGTTTATATCCTCACTAAACTTTCAGATATGGGTGATCTCTTTGTTCATGGTTTGTTCTCCATATGAGGAGCCAGCCCACCCACAAAAATGTAGGCATGCATGGAGGTCTGGAGAGGTGACTGCTATCTCATCTCCTCCCTGGATGCAACTAGGGAAGTCATAGCAAAATGGTCTTTTGGGATTTAGGCCATGTTGGATGGTCACAGCACTAGGTTCTTTTTAGGGCTTCTTTTTGGATGAGGCAAGACACCATGATTAAAGTATCAGGTGGGTTAAGCCAGTCTGCTGGTCTGTGAGGTCTTCACTGAGCTGCAGGGTTCCATAAAGTCCTTCTGGGTTTCTTCTGTGTCTTTCCTTGTTCTCTGGGATGTTGGAAGCCAGTCATCAAACACTAGGACCTGTTTGTTCCCGAGCACAAGGAGAAACCCAGCCCCCTTCAATTCCCACGTTGGCAGCTGGCCTGGAATCTGCAGTGGACATCACACTTGCTGCCCAGCCACCAGACACACTCTCTCTGTGGGCCACGACCTCAGTCTATGTGCACCGCCCATGGCTCAGCTGCCTTCTGAGCCCTGTGGCCTGGTCTGCCTCTACCCTGCAGTCTAGCTCTTCCAGCCAGACTCGTGCTTGCTGTGCCTCTTTCTACATAAATTGGTTTAGTTCCCTCTTCTCTTGCCTTAGGCCCCACCTAGCACGTCTGTGCCCAGGAACCTGCCCCCCATCTCTCTCCCTGCTGCCCTCCTCTTTACCTCTCCCCCACGTGCTTACTCCCACAACCCCAGGCTATTCTGTTGCGAGCTAAGTTCTGACCACGCTCAACAGGGCTCTCTTGGTCAGGAATCGTCCTTTTCTGCCTGCCAGGGCTACTTGGGGGTGCTTTGGAAGCAGCAGCCTGAGCTCTCACGGGCCCCTGCCGTGGTCCTCCTCTGTTTTTTTCGGCCCTTCCTTGCCTCCCCGGGCCACTCCACCCCCTCGGGGTTCCCAAACCGTGACCTCAGGTCTCTCGGTGCCTGCTGGGGTCTATTAGGCCTCTGCTTGAAGGCGCCTTCTTTTAAAGGTCTTCTCTCCATCTGCGGGACTCAACTGCACCAAGGTTCCTTGGTCTCTTCTGAGCTCCACGAGTCCCTGTCTGCCTCCTTGGGTGCCTCCGCCCCTGCTCGGGTCCTTCCGCGCTGCTTCGTTTCCCTCCTGCCCTCCTCAGGGACCTGTGTGATTCCTCGGCCATTTGTGCAATGCCTAGGACTCCTCTGTGTCTCGTGGGCGCCATCCAAAGGGGTGCACTACAGAGCAGATTTGCATCTCTGCGCCCCGCTTTGGGTCTTCCTACCTCCTCGGTTCCCTGCGTCAGGGTTCAGGTCCCTTTGTTTCTCCTCAGGTTTGTTCATCCCTTTATGAGTCCAATCCTTCGCGCTAGGTTCTCTCTGCCCCTCCTCAGCCTCCTGAGCAGTTCTTCCTATCCCTCCATTGAAAAGATGAGAACAAAGCAGAATTCTGCAGGAAGAGAGGGAGGAAGCCATGCAACTATAGATGAAAATTGGGGAAAGGGAAGAGAATTACAGAAACCTGGGATAAGAATGGCATGCTTGCTTGGCAGTAGCAGAAACATCAATATGGAAAGTCATTTGATTCTAGTGACAGTGACCCCCTTAAAAGCCACAGTGTTAGCCAGGCATGGTGGCATGTGCCTATAACCCCAGAAACTCAGGAGGTTGAGGCAGGAGGATCTTTGCGAGGTCAGGACCAGCCTGGGCTACAAAATGAGCTCAAGGCCAGCCTGAACTGCATAGCAAGACCCTGTCTCAAAAAGACGATAAGGGGGGGAAATTTTAAAATGCGGCAACGTTTCTCCTTTAAAGCTGTCAGGGGCCGAGGTGTGGCTCAGTGGGAGAGCGTGTGCTGGCACCAGCCCTGGAATCCATCCATCGCCAGGACCACATATACACACAAGGCAGATGATCGCCTGCCTGCAATTTTGTAGCGCTCTGCACCTGCAGCCTCCCTTTGGCCCACGCAGGGCGCTGTCCTTGGTGCTGATTGAGAACAGCTACTGACCACCTGAAGATCCTGCCTTTGAAGTGACCTTCGTATATACTAACGTGGAAAACAAGGAAACTGCCAGAAAATAGTTAGCATTATCAAGTGTGATGAGAAAGGAACTCCAGTAAATTACTGGTGGGACCAGAACATGGCACCGCCTTCCTCCAAACCTTGAACACAGAATTACCATGTGACTCAGCAATTCCGCTTCTAGGTACACACCCAGAAGCATTAAAACCAAGTGTTCCAGCAAAAACTTGTGCGTGAATGTTTGTAGTGAAATGATTTCACAGTAGTCAAAAAAAAAAAAAAAAGGAAACACCCCAAACAATGTGTGAGGTATGAGTGGCATTGTCGCTCAATTCTCTATGATTGGATAGTAAGCATTTGGTAGGGTTAAAGGTGTTTCTTGCAGAAGCAAACTTATCACACTCTGAACTTGTGAAAGAACCACATGGCTCCAGGCCTCATTCTACTTTGACAGCAACGCAGAGTCACCAGCCACGGTGCTAAAAGGGCAGTGTTGTTGACTAAAATAAGAGCCATATTAAGGATTCATCATTCATCCACTCATACAACTCTCTGCCATGTCTTTCTAAAGCAGTGAGCTACAGAATTGTTCAATAAATCCTTTGCAGCATTTTAGAATTTCACTTTGCTTTGCCAGGCGTGATGGTGTATGACTGTAATCCAAGCACTTGGGAGGCTGAAGCAGGAGGATCGCTGTGAGTTCAAGACCAGCCTGGCTACAAAGTGAGTTCAAGGCCAGCGTGAACTGCATAGTGAGACCCTGTCAAAAAGAAAAGAAAAAAAAATCACTGCATTGACTATAATCTCCTTGTAGAGGTAGAACAGAGAATCACACAACACAGAAGAGACCTCAGATGCCAACAGTTGGACAAAACCCTTCTTTCTAATGCCCTTTCCCCACAGAGGAGCACACAAGAACAGAGAGGTCAAATGGCCATCTGAGAGCAGATATGCAGTCAGACACTATTTGCTATGGTGTCGGGTTTCTTCTCATCTCATCTCGTAATTCATTTCAGTTCCCCATCCTGCAGAGGCAGTGTGCCTCTGTAAATGCTACTGTCCGCTCATTCTACTCTTCCTCTAGGTCACTGTCACACTTGGGATGCAGTTCATTATATTAAAATGAGTTAAGTACTTGTCCAGCTCTCTCCATGATGCAGGGGCAACAAAGCCCTGTCCCAATCTTGAAACCAATCCTAGTCACATTCTCTGCAGGAGAAGCTGATGCCATCCCACCCAAAGGGAGCTGTCTTTGCTCCTGCTGCAGGGCACGTGCACAGGGGGCAACTCCACCCTGGAGTCAGAGTTGCTGGATTCACCTCACTGTGTGATCCTCCTGCAGGAAAAATAGATGTGATCTTGTAATTGACTACCTTGCTCTGGTCCTGTTTTCTTTTTTATAAAATGAGAATTTTAAAAAAACTAGTTTAACATAGGGCCAGGGATTTAACTCAGTGGCATAAGTGCCTGCCTGGCAGACGTGAGATTATGAGTTTGATCCCCACCAAAAAAAAAAAAAAGATTAATTTAACAAACAAGCCAGGCCCATCTGAGTGCTAAACAAGTATTAACTCAGGACCTGCTAATAACTGTCTTTTGAAGTAGGTGCTAGTATCTCACCCTCTAACAGCAGAGGAAACTGAGGCACAGCGAAGCTAAGCAAGCTGTCCAAGGTCACAGAGCTCGCGAGTAAGCCACTTATGTGCACCGGGAGCTTGACTCTTAATTCTCAGGCCAGTGCTTCCCTATGCTATTTATGAATCCAGATCTTGTCTGTCCTCCCCATTGAGCTATGAGCAGTGGGCATGAACCTAATCAGGTGCACCGAGGCAGACATGAACAAGGTGTAAGGAGGGATGAATGGAAGTCTCAGGAGAGCCGCACTCAGCCTTGACTTCCTGCGTCCACTTGCAGGCTGCTGCTGTGAGTAACATAATCTAGGTGAGTGCTTCTTGTTCCATTAAAATGGGTTCTGAGGTTAGAGCCTTCAGCTTGGTTGGAGCAAAATGCACTTCCCACGGGGCACGGGCGCCATCTGCCTGCAGCATCCTGCTAAGGCCAAGCTCCAGAGAATCATGTGATGGAGGCGAGGAGGGGCTGGACAGAGGGGCAGTTGTTTGAAAATCACTGCACAACCATGGGGACTGATAACAGTGGCTTCCAAATTTTTCTGACAATGATGCCTAGTAAGAAATCATTTTAATGAAACTATCACAATGAAACCCATTCCTGTACCATCAATATGTGCTAATAATTATAATTGTTTTAAACATCATTTCACAAAGCGATGCCAGCTATTGTTAAACACGGGTCAGGATCCTTTATGTCAGTTTCCTTAATCTATAACACATGCCCATCTGTATCTCTCTTTATCTCTGTCTCTCTCTGTCTCTCTGTCTCTCTCTCTCTGTCCCTCTCTCTGTGTCTCTGTCTCTGTCTCTCTCTCTCTCTGTCCCTCTCTCTGTGTCTCTGTCTCTCTGTCTCTCTCTCTGTCTCTCTCTCTGTCCCTCTTTCTGTGTCTCTGTCTCTGTCTGTCTCTCTCTCTCGCTCTCTTTCTCTCTTTCAGACAAGGTCTTGCTGTATCATCCAGACTGGCCTCAAATTCTCCATCCTCCTGGCTCAGCCTCCCTGGTGCCAGGATTACAAGCATGTGCCAGTGTACATGAATGACATTCTCATGCTCAGGCTTAAAAATGCAAGTCTTCACTGTAACAAATGATCAGAGCTGGAAACTAGGTGATGGTGTGCCAGGTATTACTGAAACCAACCATCCCACCCACATGTAGAAAAATGTCTGAAAAACATCTGCACATTAAAGACAAGAACTTCTAAACAGCCATTGAACAGGACTTCCCAGGTCAAAGTCCACAGGAAGCCAGAATCCAAGAAGAGGGTAAACAGAGAAGACCCTGTCCTGGGGGCGTGCCTGCAAACTTGCACTTGAACTTGATCTACATGCATCTGTGCTTCCCCTTGCCAGGGCACTGGGTTCCCACTCAGGGATGCTTCAAACTAAACCAAGCCCCGAGGCCCCTGTCCCCCAGCTGAGGACCCAGGTGGAAATCACAGGAAGTCTGGTCCATGGCCACAGCATCTCAGAAATGTGTTGCTTTCTTTCTTCTTAAATCTCATTCTGCTCAGCACCAAGAAATGCAGGATAATGAAGTAAAAGGCCATAAAGAATTCTCCCCACCATCATCTGGGGTGCCCTCTGTCTCCTGGGATGGCCATGGCACCTCACTACACAGACGCTCGTTCTTTCACAGTTCTAGGGGCCAGAAGTCTGGAATCCAGGTATCACCAGGCCCCTCCTCGGGTCTCTAGGCTGACCCCTTGCCTTCCTTTTCCTACTTTGGCAGCTTTTTCAGTTCCCTGATTTTGACTGGATCACTCCAATCTCATCCTCTGTCACCACATGGTACTCTCCTCCATCAGTGTCTCTCATAAAGACCTTTGTCATCAGATTTAGAGCCCACATTCACATTTTTCCAAGTAAGACACATTTGGGGTTCTAGAGGTGAGCACATGGAGGATCATTGTTCAACCAATCACACATCCCAAAGACTGAACGAACAATTCCACTTCCGAGAATAAAACACACAGAACTGAGAGGTTTGTACACCCGTGTGCGCAGCAGCATTATTGGAAAGAGCTGAAAGATGGAAGCGGCCCAATGTTCAATGACCAGTGAAGGAATAAGCAAAACGTCATGGTCTATACTACAACAGACTATTATTCAGCCTTGAAAAGGACAGGAACTCTGACACCTGCCACAACGTGGGTGGATCACAAACACATTACACTGAGTGAACAAGTCAGTTCACAAAAGGACTAACATATGGTTCTACTTATATGAGATACCTTGAGCAGTCAAACGCAGAGACAGAAGCTAGCCAAGTGCCAGAGTCAGGGGAAAGGAAAATGGGGGGGGACTCATTGTTGAATGGACACAGAGCTTCCATTTTGCAAGTTGAAAATAAGCTCAAGAGCCAAGCATGGTGATGCACCCCTGTAATCCAAGCACTTGGGAGGCTGAGGCAGGAAGATAACCATGAGTTCGAGGCCAGCCTGGGCTATAAAGTGAGTTCAAGACCAGGCTGAACTGCAGAGTAAGACCTCATCTCAAAAAAAGTCAAAAAATAAATAACAAAAATGTTTTTAAAAATGTATATATAAAGTATGGTTAAAAAAAATATGGTGTTTACTTTTTAAAAATTTTATTATGTTGACACATTTCATTTAATCCTCCTCAAAATATCCCCCTTGCTTCAAACATTTATTCTAGAACTGCTTCAGGAAGTGGCAAGAACAATGGGATGTGTTTGAAACAATAGTGCATTTTTGTTTCTTTGGTTAGTTTTGGTTTTGGGTTTTTGAGACAGCCTCTCTCTCTGTAACCCAAACTGGCCTTGAACTTGGTGCAATCCTCCTGTCTCAGCCTTCTAATTGCTGAGAGTGTGTGAGCCACCACACCCAGTGAGGTGTATTTTGAGGGGAATTAATCTCAATATGTCTTTTACTGTAATAATTTTTTTAAGCTTAAACATTCATCATAGTTTTCAATCAGTATATATAAGGATCATCCCTCATTGACAAATTTTTGGTTTTGTTTTGTTATGTTTTGTTAAGACAGGGTCTCACTATGTTGTCCAAGCCATCCTTGAACTCACTATATATCTTAGGCTGGCCTCAAACTTATAATCCTCCTGCCTCAGCCTCATGAGTGCTGGGATTGCAGGTGTGCACCATGCCCAGAAAGAGGTGACATTGGAATCTCCCTGATTATTTCTCCCTCACTGGGCTGCAGGCTGCAGGGGGAGGACAACATTGAGTGTGTCCTTTGCTGTATGCCATGTCAGGAACCACGCCCCAGCAGGTGGGAAAGATGTTGACAAGCACACCCTGCACACCCCTCTCCAAACCAGTATCTCCACATATGCCCAGTTAGGCTTCCTGGGTGCAAATCTTTGGTCCAACAGGGACAGCACCTTGAGGGTAACACATTGTTGCTTGAACTCAATATCCATTCCTTCTCTTCATCCTGATTTACCTTCAGATATACACCTTGTCAGGCTGGGGCCATAGCTCTAAGCAATAAGATGTGAGCCAAAGTCTGCTAGAATCTTCTAGGAAAATTTTGATCTCTTCCCTTGAATTCAGATATGATGCCTGGAGCTGTGGCCTCCATATTGTGACCATAAGGAAAAGACTAAGAAAATCAAAAAGAGCTCAGCAACAATATCCTCAAGTCTCTGAACAGTGGCAGCCCCAATGTTGGTATAGGTGAGAAAAATGTATCTCTGTTTATGCAATCCATGGCCAGATCTGCCATTACATGAAGGCGAAAAAGCATTTGTAAGTAGCACGTTTGGCCATATGACATTTATCTCCCCTGCCAGAATGGAAGCTCCATAGTGACAGAAAATATTCAGTCACCACCCTGCCTCCACCCATTGCCTTCCCCATCCAGCAGATGGATGCAAAGGGACTGTGGCCAACATTTCTTCATCCAAAATGTGACACCATCTTCCTGTTGGATTCACTGAAATAACACACACAAAGTGCTAAAAACATGCTTGGCGTAAGCTGTCAGTGAAGGCAGCCATGTCTCTACCAGCGACTCCAGAGGGGACAGGTGGGACACAGGACTGTAAGCCTAGCAGAAGGCTCCCCTAGAACAAGAGGATAGAAGGGTGGGGGGTTCTCAGCAGCAGAGACCTGGTCACTCTTCCTGCAGCAGCCCAGACCCTTTGGCTCTGTGTGGTCCTTTCAGTGTGGGTGACAAGGACCACAGGGACCCAGAACTTTCAGTCTTCCTTCTGTCAATGGAAGCAGTAAGTGGTCTGAACTTATATCGTTCTTGTATCTTTTTCAGCTGATAAGACACATTTGGATTCAGTCTTGCTATGTATTACTCTTGACGGTGAAAAATATTTTCTTTTGTTTCTGATTTTTTGCAATACTGAGGATTCCCCTTCACACTGAGCTAATCTCCAGCTTGGTTTTTTTTGTTGTTGTTTTGTTTTTTTAATTTTTGAGACAGCATCTTGCTAAATCTCTAAATTGCATAGGCTGGGCTCAAATTTGTGATCCTCCTGCCTCAGCCTCCCACCGTGCTGGGATTATTATAGCTCTGTACCAGCACAACCAGCACTATTACCTTTATTAAGGTCTTTGCCCTAGAAGTCTCTCTCCCCAACTTCTCTCAAAGACAAGACACACGGGCCTGAGGGAACTCTGCATTTTATTTCTGCTCACAACCCCAAAAGGTAAGTCCTCCCGCTTCACAAATCAGATTTTTCTCCCCGAGCTAAAAAGATCCCCCAGTCACCAACTACGACCACGCCCCCTCCTCCCCACTGGCCTGCCCCTCGGCTGCTCTGCTGATTTAGCTGCCTGCCCTACACAGCTCTCACGTTACATTGGGCCCTATCTTAAATACCCTCCCTCACTTAGATGCTTATTTGCAGTCACTGAGAGTGGCTTCCTGACCTCACTTCCTGGCTCTGGCTTGTGGCCACTCCACCCGGAACCGCCAGCAAGAAGCTATATTTGAAATTAGGGACCAAGACTCCAGGTTCCTAGCTCCCGGCTGTACTGGAGGGGTGTAGACGTTCACTAGGGCGAACATCACTGAGACAGAAGGAGAATAAAGTTCGAAAGGCAAAAGGAGGAAAAAAGGTAATGGGGTAAAAGCTGGAGGGTTTGGGATGACACGAACGGGATAAAGATGGACACACACACACAC